>RJWM01037426.1:0-17470 GCA_004363535.1 Dasyprocta punctata
TTTTTTTTTTGTACCAGGAATTGAACTCATGACCTTGCACTTGCCAGGCAATGCTTCTGCCACTGAGCAAAATCCCCAGCCCCCTATGCACTATTTTCTAACAAAAGAAAAAAGAATTCCTTGGAGAAATCACTGATGCCAGGCAGGGGTAGCAGACAGAAAGAACAAGATGAGCCTGTAACATCTTGGTATGCCAGGAAATCACGAAGAGTTCCAAGAGTTCAAAGTATTACAGTGATAAGAGCCAACTTAATAGCTGGACCAAATCTGGGAAATTTTTTTTAAAATGTGAGAAATAATGAGGCAACAGGGAAAGTACTCAACTTCTGTAATGTTGTGGCCAAAGATGCGTAAGCCAACAGGCATAGTGGCACACGCAAGCAATCTTGGCTACTCTAGAGACTGAGGAAACAGGATGTAGCGCAATGGTGACCCATGCAGAAGGCCCTGGGGCCACTTCCCACTTAGAGAAGGGGAATTCTGCATAACCCACTTCTAACCAGGAGAGGAAACAACAGATAAAGCCAAATGAGGAACAGTCTATCGTATAAGGGGTGTGTGATCCTCTAGTTTGTCATGGTCATGAAAATAAAGGAAAGGCTGGGGATATAACTCTGTAGCGTACCTGCTTAGCATGCACAAGGCCCAGGGTTTCAAGCCCCAGCATCCACAAGAGGGAAAAGAAAGGCTTAGGAATCGTCTCAAATGGAAAGAGACTGAAAAAACGTAATTAGACGCCATGAGTAATTCTGGACTGGATCATTTTGTTACAAAGAATATCACGGGCCAATTAATGAAAGTCTAATAAGGCCTGGGGATTAAATAGTACTAATGATCAGTGTTAATTTCCTGCTTGTGAGCATTGTATTGGGTTATGAAAGAAAACGTCTATTTGCAGGAAATATATACTAAAGCATTAATAAATAATGGGTCATCATGTAGGCAACTTATTTTTATGTGGTTCAAGGAAGGGAGGAGTCCTTTGTACAACTGTAACTTTTCTGGACCTTTAAAATTATTTTTAAAAAGTTGGATGTGGTGGTGAACAGCTGTAATCCCATCATTCTGGGAGGCTGAAGCAGAATGGTTGCTGTGAGTTCAAGACCGACCTGAGCAACATAGCAAGGTTGAAACCCACCTGGACTGCTTAGCAAGATCCTGTCTCAAGAAAAATCAAAAGAAGGAACGAAAAAAGCAAAGAAAAAGTGAATGAAGCTGTTGATGCAATAAAGAGGGAAGAGGGGCAGTTGATGGATCATTCAAGGACTCTGAAAGGTCTATGGAAAGAGTAGTTAATGTTTAGTGTTACAAAGAGTCCAGAAAAGGAGAAGGAAAAGAAGCATTAAACATTCGACAAAGTATCTATCTTGTTAATTATGGTAGCATCTCCATACATAAGTAGTAAGTACAACAGAAGACATGTCAGTTATTCCAGCCACAGACAGCACGGGCTGTGCACATGGATTTGAAGACTCTTCTCAGCCTGGCATGAGGTTCACCCTTGTAATCCCAGCACTCTGGAAGGCTGGGGCAGAACATGTCTCAAAATTAAGAATTAAAAACAAAAGTTTTTTTTTTTTTAACAACTTCATGGCTTCCCTGGACCCAGAGAGTCAGAGGTTGGAAGAAGCCTGTTCTCACTTCAAACCACTATAATTTTAAAAAGAAAACTCCAATGACATAATCATGTTAGCTTTTGTCAGGACGCTAGGCCTCCTAATTCCTATTTAATTAATTAAGTTTATTGATACATTTTAGGAATATGTAATGATCACATTCATTGTAAAGAAGTTTTATCTGTACATGATACATCTTGATTGTTTTTCCCCATTCCCTGCTCCTCCCTTCAACCTCTCTCCTCTCCCTGCTTACAAAAACTTTGTTTCCATGTTTTCCTTGTTGTTTTTTTTTTTTCTTTTCTCTTACTTCCTTTCTCCCTTCCCCTTCCTGAGTTCCCCTTCCCATTTGAACATTTTCTTCCCATTTCACAATATCTAGAATACATTTTGCTGCTGGCTGGGGAGAACGAGGAAGCAAGTCAGCCCCCTCCTCTATGAACTAGGCAGTGCACTGGCTGGGAGAGAAGAAAACCCCCCAATAAGCAACCAGCTGATTTGGAGGAAAACAGGCTGAGATGATAATGACTAAAGAACCAACCAAACGCTTGTATTGCTTGACTGATTCTACAAGCCCAAAGCCGGTACTCTGAGCAACTATTTAGAGGTTAACAATATGCAATATATTAATCTCAGCACTCAGGAGGCTGAGGTAGGAGGAGCATTGTGAGTTCGAAGCCGGCTTGTGCTACAACACAAGCGCAAGGCCAGCCTGAGCCACACAGTGCGACCCTGCCTCAAAAAACCAGGGCTGGGAGTTTGGCTCAGTGACGTAAGCGCCTGTCTGACAAGTGTGAGGTTGTGAGTTCAATTCTCAGTGCTGAAAAAAAAAAAAAAAAAAAGCAATGCAGTAACTATTGTGAATTTCCTACTGTCTTATTACTGTTTTGTTTTTTCATTTTATTCCTCTATTTTATTCTTTTTAAAATAAAAAAATATATATAATACATTTTGGTCCTTATTTACATGTTCAGTTTCTCGCACCAGAGAAGCTATGCAGTATTTACACATACATGTCCAGTTTATTTCACTTAAGAGTGCATCTATTTACCTAGAAATGTCTCAAGCTTATCCTTCTTATGGCACAGTAATACTCCGTGGTGTATAAAACACACACACACACACACACACACACACACACACACACACACATCTTTATCCATTCATCAGTTGATGGGCATTTGGGCTGTTTCCAAGATTTAGCTATCACAAACTGTGCGGCTGTAAGCATGGGTGTGCATATGTTGCTGCGGTATGATGCTTTTAATTTAAACGATTTTGGTGATTTGTTTTATTTTGTTTTGCTGAGACAGGGTCTCACTCTGCAGTTTAGGCCAGCGCTGGGCTCACTTTGTAGCCCAGGCTGGTCTCGAACTTGCAACGATCAGCCTCCTGAGTGCTGGGATTACAGGAGTGTGCCACCATGCCTGGCTAAAAGGGTTTCTTTCTAAAAGTTAGTATATTCTGACATATAATTTCATGCTCGCATTTTGGGCCAAAATACCATGTATATAGAATCATTGTTGTGCCCAAGTAATATGTTTATTATAGGCAAGTAAAAATGCATATAAACACAATAAAATTTAAACCACCTATACTTCCCCACCCAAAATAATTTGTTAGCGTTTTGATACCTATTTTAGACTTTTAAAGGCGAATCACGTCTAAACACTTTTGTTGCAGTAAAAGAAGGGCCCTGCGCTGCGCTCTTTTGTGTCTCAAATTACTCCTCGCCAAATGTAGAGCGAACGCTATCTCAATCACTAAATATACTTCAGCCAGCTCATTTTTAAGGACGCCGCGAGGAATTCCACTGAGCAAATGGGCGGTGATTTGTGAAATCACACTCCTGTTTCAGGGCTTTCACACTGGGCGGGGAGTGATCGCTCGCAGACCTGTGGACCGCACTCCTACTATTAAAGAAGATGGGCAATTCGGGGACAGCTAGGTCGCTGGCCAGGGTTTTAAATCTACAGGAATGCAGGAAGAAGGGTCAGCAAGGCTTGGCCGGAGGAAAGCAAAGGGCCTGTGAAGTGGGATTTGGGAGCGACACGAAGCAGAGAGAGGGTGGTTCTCAAAGGCGATCGGCACCGCATGGGAGGAACCCGAGACCCCTGGACCTAGAGCGCGGGAGACAGACTTGGGGCCGCGGCTGCTGAGCCGCCGCTCCGTACCAACAGAGGGCGCCGTGTGCTCAGTAGTTCTCAGTAGACTTCGTGCAGCTGCAGGCCAGATGTGGGAGGTGCGAAGCTCCAACCCGAGCTCCTGCGGAGTAGCCGGCCGGGGACAGCGAAGAAGAGACTACAGGGGGTAAGGGTGGTGGCTGTCCATGCTCGCCGGATTCCCAGACTGACTTCCCTTCTGGGACAGAACAGAGGGGAGCGGGGAGACCTCTTGCCCCGAGGGGACACCAGGGGACACCGTTTTCTAATTCCAACAAAAGCAGTGTGGCCTGACAGCCGCCTTGGAGTGGGTGGTTCAGCGTCCACCGGGCTGGGCGCAGCGCCAAGGAACGCACGCAGCAGTCGGCTGTGGGAAAGGGAACCGGGCCTGGGGGCCTTGAACTCTTCGAGTACGCAGCCCTGGACGCCAGACGCTCCAGCATTCACACCACACCGCAGATCCTCTGTGCGCTTTTTCTGGTCGGAGTGCGGTGTGCAATTGAGGCGTAGAAACTGAGGCACAGCCTGTCCGAGCACTGAGTAGAACCCTGCTTCCCACATCGTCTGGAGCAGAGAAGCTGGAATAAAAGGCCTAAGTCCGAAGGTCCAGTTAAGAATCCCAAGGCCAGTGACAATCCCCAGGGGCCCTGCCCCCTCGACCTGCCTGCTGTCCTCATCCCCAGCCCTTCCCGGGGTTCCGGGGTAACCAGAAGCTGTGAGCTGCTGTAATTGGCGGTGTAGACTCAGGCCGGAGGAGGGCGGCAGGCGGCACAGGGACAGACGAGGGGCTTAATTGTAGGGCTTCTGCCTGCAGTCTAGGCTGCACCTCCTCCGGGAAGGGAGCTGCTCTCTTAGCTCCTCTGGCTGGGCCTTGGAAGAACCCTAAAGGCCTTTAGGTCGGTGGTTGGGGGTCCTTTCCCTGGACATTAGATTGGAGCGCTGAACCCAAGCAAGGGTGCGAGGGGTTGTAAAAAGCGGGTTGCTTTGGGAGAGCTACAGGAGGAGGTCAGATTCCAAACTCCCCACTCCAACCTCAGAAGCCCTGGTTGGCGTTGCCCGAGACTCCTCCCTTGATCTGACCACCCCCTTGCTCCCCTTTCGGCCGCCCCCGCCACCCTCCCCAGGGCGCTCCCACCCTGGGGAAGAATGTGCCCTCCTAGCGCCCCCTTGCCATGGTAACGGCACACCCCCACCCCCGCGCACCCAAGCGGCCGGCCCGGCCCCGAAGGCCGCAAGAAAAAGGGGAGGCTGGAACCTCCCAGCCCCGCAGACACACCTCGGCTGCCCTGGTTACCACAGCAACCGGGAGCGCCTCGAAGTACGCAGCCGCCAAGTGGCAAAGGGCTCGCTCGCGCTCTCCCTCTCTCTCTCTCTCCTTCCTGACCTTGTACCCATCTAAACCACAAAAGAGGACCCCCCCCACCGCTCCAGAGAGAGACACATCCTAATTTTAAAACACTGGGTCCAAAAAGAAAGGATCATGGGTCATTAGCTTCTACATACGGCGAGCCCAGCGGGGGAAAGCCATCTGGAGAGTCCCAGAGAGCCTGGGACTTGAGAGGGGATCCCCGTGTCGCCAACCTGTCCCTCTCCCCCAGCAGAACCCAAAGGGGGCGCTGGCAGCCGGAAGCCAGGGAAGGGCCCGGAGGCGCGCAGGCCCCACAGCGGAGCAGTGATTACAGGGACCTGTACCTCCCGCCCCCGGCTCCCACTCTCATTAAGTCATTTTTTCCCCTGTTGGAAAGTCCCCGTGCCTTGAGTGCAGGGGCTGGGGCGACCGCAGGCAGCTGCCGGCAACCACAGGAGAAGGGGGGCAAAGAAGGGAGGAGGGGGGCCCGCGACTAGGGTCTGGCCACTCTCCAGCGTGGAAGGCCCCCTGCCAGGTCTAGCTGGAGGCGCATTAATTGAGGGAAGAAGGGAAACCTGAATGACCTTAACCTTGCTTCTCACGGGGCGATTCTGAGTGCTCCTCCCCTTCTTTAGGCGACTGAAAGGCCAGATGCCCGATTTTGATCCTGCCTGACCTTGACCCTTAACCCCACCACTGCTCTCTATCTCCCCCTCATTCCGTTAGTCCCCTCACTTCCTCCTCTTGGGACAATCTGGGCTCCCTTAGACCCCACCACCACTTCTGCTTGCAAGGCAATAACCTAGGGTCCATCAGGTGAAAGGTGCCCGGGACAGGGGAGGTCCTCTTTTCTCCAAATGACCTCTGGTCACCTCCTGTTCCCATTGTCAAGTCTCACCTCTGACCTTCCCCATCTCAGCTCTACCCTCCCACTTCGTTTCAGTCCATTCCCCATGTTTCCACTCAGCACGATTATTCCTCCCTCACCCTCTGGCCAGATCACCTAAGCCCAGCGCCTCTCTTGCGCCCCATTTCCCACTCTTCATCATCTGTACATCCCCCTTTAGGTCCCTTACAAGTCGCACACCCTAACCTTGCTCCTGTGAGGTTCAGCCTTGGTCTCAGGACCCAACTTCTGGCTCAAGGAGAGAACGGGGAGTGGGCAACACCCTATTCATTCCTTTTCCATCTTTTCCTCCCCTCCGTCACAGGCCAGGCTAGCATATGCCAGCTCCCCATGATCCAACTCACTAAAATGTGTCCCCTGCCACTCCTGCACAGCCCTCTGCTCCACGCTGCCACCCGCCCTCCTCAGGGGCTGCGAGCTCCGCAGTGCCACCTCTTCTACCTTATTCCCTAGTTCTCATCTCTAGTCTCCCTACCCCACCCCATCCTCGTCCTCAGAGGAGGGTGTAGCCACAGCTATTGCTGCAGCGGACACGGCAAGGGGCAAGAGTACCCCCAACACATCTCCAATTCCCCCAGCCACCAATCTTTCTCCTCCCTGGAATGGGAGGGAGGAAGGGGGTGGGAACCCAGCCCCCACAGCTCTTCCAGGGTGAACAAGAGGAAAGGAATGAGGCAGGTGTGTCTAGCTGCTCCTGCCTACCCCCTCTCCTTGGGGACTCTCGCCCGCTGGGCCCCGCCTGTAGGGCCGTCTTTTGGGGGATGGGGAGAGAAACCTTGTATTTCACCAAAGCAGCAGAGCTGAGCTTCTGGATGGGCCTGCTGCCTTAGGCCTAGAAGCTGCTGCGATGCAGGACATTGGAGGGCTAGGAGCTGAGGGCAAATCTCTCACCTGAGGGGACCACAGGGGTACATCGTCATCGTGCTGACAGCTTCCTTTCCTTTTCGTCCCCATCCAGGGTAGGGAAGCGTGGAACGGGGTAGGAAAATGTGAGATTTGAGTAGGCAGGCAATTGGGGAAAGGAACAAGACGTTGTCCTTTCCTCATTCAAGATGCCATTCTGAGATAAACTGAGGCAGCCAGCATGGTCTCCAGCTATGAGCAGCAGGAAGCCTCGATGCAGCAGGTGAAATGCTCTTTCCCTGATAACCTGAAGGTCTGAAAATCATCAGATCTGAATCAAGGAGGTGCAACCCAGGACCCAAACCGCCACCTCAGCAGTATTCCGATGGGCAGGAGTGCAGGGAGTGATTATAACTTGCTAAGAAGCGCCCTGCGCAGGGGCTCTCGGGGTAGAAGAGGCCCAGGAAAGCTGGCCCCCTGAGCCTTGCTCACAAATCACATACCCTGCCTTTCCTGCCCGACTCCAAGAGCCCAGCTCCAGACAGTGAGTCTGCGGCCCGCCCCCTCCGCCCTCTTCCCAACCGCACCTCCTGGCCCCACCTGTTCCCCGGGGCGCTGGGCTGGGTTGAGCTGGGTCTTGCCCAGGATTACTCCTCTCAGAGTGCCTCCTGTCTCTCCCGACGGCTGCTGCTGGGCACGGCCACTCGTCCTGGCTTGTGGCAGAGGGCTCAGGCACAAAGTGGGCGGTTGGAGCTCTGGCACTGAGGACTCTGGAGCCAGCCCCTTTTCGTCATTTCCATTGCCTCCATCCAGGCCTCATTTCTGATTTGGAAGGCAGCTGTAGCCCCCTAGTTGGCTTTCCAGCTGTCACCTTGCTCCCCTCAGCCTTGTTCCCACAATCCACGTGGGAATCAGACCATGATACTCCCTAGCTTACGACTCTGCACGTTCCCGTTCCTCCTGTGTAAAATCCCAACCCCTTACCTAGGCCTAGAAAGACACGACTTGACATTTGCTCACCTGACATTTGAGCGCCTCTCCTGCCCGTCAGACCCTGATTTCTTCACTCCAGTCGCAAAGGCCTCTTTGCGGTTCCTCCAACAGGTGGAGGCCTTTCTCCCCTAGAGCTTTCTCAGTCCCTTGGCCTCGGTCTGAAAGCACTACCTCTTGATCGCCGCGTGGTTTCCTGTCCCACTTTGCAGGTCACCACAGGAATATC
The DNA here is from genome assembly GCA_004363535.1 of Dasyprocta punctata. Lineage (NCBI taxonomy): Eukaryota > Metazoa > Chordata > Mammalia > Rodentia > Dasyproctidae > Dasyprocta > Dasyprocta punctata. The sequence goes on from RJWM01037426.1 coordinate 8,096, forward strand.
ACACCTCCAGCCTCGTCTTTTGTCTCCCCACAAAGCACTGTACACTGGCACCCTGCTTTATTTTCTTCACAGCACACAGCATTGTCTGAAATGACTGTTTATGTGTTTACTGGTTTTGTTTATCTCCCTCTGCAAAACGTAAACTCCTAGAAGGCAGATGCCGCATCTCTTATTCACATCCTTGTCTCCAGTGCCTCTCCTCCCCCCAGGGAGCGCCACCAAGACAGTGCAAAATAAATATCCGATACCTGAATGGTGAGGGGGATAAGGGGCAGAGGCCAGTGGGCAGGGTGTCCAGGGCCTTTATGGAATCATTTCAGCTCATTATGTCCATTTCTTCTTTTCAGTCTTCCTTCCCCTGCTCATCAGGTCCCATCCCTCCCCCTCTAGGGGTAGAGGAGAAAGGAGACAGGCCTGAGGAAGTGCTGCCTGGTTGACAACTGTGCTAGGATGTGGGGCACACTCCAGCCCCATTGGGCAGTCTGAGCTTGGGGCAGGAAGAGGTGGGCCAGTCCAGCCTGCACCCCACGGAAGTGAGCGATGGTGTCAGAGAGGCCTGGACTGTCGTCCCCTGACTGCAGACGCTGTAAGATCCCGCGGTCCAACCTCCTGCCCCAAGGACCCAGACAGCGGTGCCTGGCGGCGGACACCTCTGCAAGAGGCAGAGGGCCCAGATGTAGGAGGGACAGCTTTCCCGGGGCCTGGGGAGCCCGGGCCGCTCACTTGCACACGCTGACCCACTCGGTGATGCGGCACTCTTCACAGACCACGAAGCAGCACCAGTGGAAGCGGCAGTGGCAGCGCTCGCTGCGCGTCTGGCGCAGGATGTTGTGGCCGCGGCCGCAGCACATACTGCCGCAGCCATCCGGGCCCGCGCTGCTCTTGTTGCACAGGCGGCCGACGGTGCCCGCCGAGTCCAGGCGCGGCTCCCGCTCGCAGAAGTCGGGCGACTTCTCGAAGTAGACCAGGTCAGCGGGGCTGGCTCGGCGGCGCGGGACCGGGGTGCCTGGGGCTGGCGAGGGTGCCCCCGCGGGGCCGGGCTCCAGCTGGCCGCCGTTGCGGTTGTGCGGCCGGATGAGCGTGGCGCGGTGGAAGCGGCCGCGCAGCAGCGCCCCCACGGCGCGGAACTCGGGCGTCACCTGCCAGCACGTCTTGAGCTGGCAGCTGCCCGAGGTGCCGTGGCACTTGCACTTTCGCCTCATGTTCTCCATCACCGCCTGCGGAGGGAGGTAGCGTGAGGGGTGACACCGGCCGGCCCCCTGGCCGCCTCCCGCCGCTGGGACTGGCCTGGGAGACTCTCCTCGGCTTTTGAAACCAGCTCCCATTGAACAGACACACACACTGAGGCTGGAAGCGCCAGAGCCAAGCAGTGAGCACCCCTCTGCCCGCTGCAGGTCTGCTGCGGTTCCCTCGGCCTCCCAGCAGGCTAGGCCCTGGGGGAATTCCCTCCTTCCTGCCAGCCTTCCTAGCAGCTGCAGGGGGCTCTTGGGGATGGAGGCTCTTGCTTCCTGAGGGGGGATCCCAGATCTTCAGGGAAATTCCCTCTCCTTCCATAGCCGGGGCAGGAACCAGGAGAGGAGGGGCCACCTCCACTACATCCATGCCCAAAGCCACTGGCCTCACTTCAGGCTATGAGTGTGAGAAAACCCCGCCCCACCACCATGACCCTGACCCAGTCTTGCAGGGATGCAAAAGAGGGGATCCAGAGTCTAAGGAGACCCTCCCCCAGTGTGCTGGCTGGGGCTTATTCTGCCCTGAACTGAGTGCCACCAGGTGCCAAAGCTCTACCTGAAGGCACAACAGAACCCAGGGAGAACTAGGCTCTCTCCCCATGAAAGTGGACCAAGGTTCCCAGTCCTCCAAGGGAGATGGTTATGGGAGCACAATCTATGCCCCCTCCCAGGTCTCCACCTGCTCTACAGCGTCCTCCTAAAACTCCTCGGTGTTATCCTCAGCAGACACCCTGCAGGAAGTTGGTCACATCCACTTTTTTTCTGTGCTATTCAGAAAAACACACTTTCGGCCAAGGCTAGCAAGGATCTGGGGCCCTGAAGTCAGGCAGGAAGACCATAAGAGAAGGACTCTGCCCCTCAGGGTCTTAAAGGGCTGTGCAGCCCATGGTGTCAGCGCCACTTGGGAACCAGCCCAGTGCCTCCCCAGGCCAACAACTCAGGAACATCTGCTTCCCACAGGCAGCAGCCATTAATTAACCAGTTTAACAAGGAGGGGAGGAGGCACTGTTGGGAAGGCTGGGATGGTACTGAAGCTTGGGAAAAGAGCTGTATGCACATACAGGGCAGGGCTGGGTGGGAGCTGGTAGAGACCTGAGGGTGGGCGTGCCTCAGTTTACCTGACCTCTAAATCAAAGCGGGGGGTGCTCAATCAGCTGGATCGTGAAGGAAGAAGATGAACTGGAGTGGGCTAAGAGCTCAAGAGGGGACAGAGTAGAGGAAGCATGGACCTAGGCCTGAGCAGGCTGGGCAGGGTCAAGGGAAGGGACAGGGGTAGGATCAGTTGCCAGGAAAGAAGGGTGCCGAGTTACCACTAGGGCCCAGGAGGCAGTAGAGTGAAGACCCCGTATTCTATATACACAAGGTGTGCACAGAATGTAGACTTCACTCTCTACCACTGCCTGGGATGCATTCTGCCTCTCATTAGTTGCACCATCTCTTAGCAAGATTCTCAGTCATCTCTGCCTCAGCTTCTATAGCTGAATGCAAGGTTAATAATAGTGTTCACATCTTAGGTGGCTGTAAGGATTAAATAGGCTGATGTGTAGTAAGGTACTCAGAACCTAACACATTAAGCACTAAACAAATGGGGGCTGTTTCTTTCCTGCCTTTTCCTTCTCCTTTTTAACTATTTATGTATTTAATGTTTTTTGAATGAATGCTGTGTCCTTTCAGGTTCTGTGGATATTCAAGGGCTGGAGGGAAAGGTCTGCAATGGCCCCTGGGAACTTCACTTAGCCCCTTTGCTTTGCAAGAATCTCTCCTGGATGGGACAGGAGATCACAGACACATGCCACCAAGGAATATTAAAGCTGGGGGCATCTGATAATGGTCTAGTTGCACCTTCCAACTCTATAAAGGAGACAGGGTGACAACCCAGGCCTGGACCGCTGAGGTCCTGCCAGCCAGTTCAGTCCTTTCTCTAGGATCACTAAAGGAAGGAGGGCCAGGCTGCGGTTAGAGGGAGCCCTTAGCAAGGCCTACTCCCAGCGTGCAGGAGGTCTTCAAGTCGTGCTTATTGACTAAATTAGGAGAGGACAATGAAAAGTTTGCTGAGTTTGCAAAGCAGTTTGCGCCACTGGAAGAGGTAGCCTAGGGGAGAGGCAAGGCCGAGGGAGTTGAAAGGGGCCTACGGGCCGGCCGGCGCGCTCACCTGCCTCCCGACTCGGTTGTTGTGGAGCCTCATGCGCGCGTGGATGTCTCTGTGAGGCTCCCGGGAGTCCAGAAAGTCCTTCGAGAAGCGCTCCCCGAAGCCCACGTCGGGGCTGCAGCCGCCCCACTCCCAGGAGTCCTGCAGGCCGGGGCTCGCAGGGGGCAGGGCGGGGTGTTCCGGAACCCCGTGGCTCAGGCCCTTACCGCGCTGAAGCGCGTCCAGCTGCAGGCGATGCAGTTTCCGACGGAAGGCCTCCTCGTCCCCGCGCCGGGACTCATCGCAGCCACAGGCCCGCAGTTTGCCCAGAGCGCACGCGTTAGACACCGCATGCACCACCCCGGCTGCCGCAATGGCGTAGGCGAAAGCGCTCTCTCGGAAACCTGCGGTTAGAGACCCAAAAAACACAGGCTCGGGCGTGGCCTGGACATCCCATCCTCCTGCCCATCCTGTCCCACTTTGTCTTCAAACCAGTGTGGTGGAGGGGTCTGGTACAAGGGCAGAGAACCAAAGAAGGGCAGGAACCACACCAGAAGCCAAGTATTCTGCAGGACCTAGTGGGGAGGTCTCCCGCCTAGCTCTTCGTGGGACACTCCCTTCCCGGTTCCTTACTGTCACCCTCCGCAAGCTTGGAATTTGAGTATCTAGATCTCTCCTTTAGGGCAGAAAGCACCTAGTAAACACATTCTTTTTCAGATCAGGGATTTAATCTATTACCTTTCATGGTGATACCTGCGATTTTAAAATAGCCTGCAGAAAGAAGGCAGAATTTAACCTAAAGAATAAAGTTTACAGTGATGGAATTCCAGGCCCCAAGAAATGCCAGTGGGCAGGAGGATAAGTAAAAGGAGAAAGTCTGTCCCTAAAGTGCCCCAGCCCAAGGTGACCTGCAGGTGTGTACAGGCCGAGCCCACAACCCTCCCTGATGATTCCTGTCCTTATCCACAGGACACACCTGAAAGTCACTCTGAAATGGCCACCACACAGCCACCCTGCCTGTGGTCTGTCCAGGTCAGCTGAAGCCATCTGAGGGATGACCAAGAGGCCCCAGTGGGCCCAACCTATAGGAGTTCTGAAAATTGAGGAGGAAGACACCTTCTACTGATGCTCAGAAGGTACAAGACTACCTGACCCAGCCACTCTCAAGGGCCCAGGGCTGGGCCAGCCTGGCCACTTTGTCTACACTGCTTTCCTTCTCTGTGGTCCCACCTGAGCCATCCTCTGGGAATGCCCTGGACCTGTGGCAGGAGTTGGCTTGCAGAGGTGGGTTCAGCTCTGAGGCCTGCAACCTGCTTCTTGCTTATTCTGAAACTGAGAAAGGAATAGCTAGGAGCAGTTCATGGTACAAGTCTCTGCCAAGCCTCTGGACCCCAGAGAGAGGGAAGCCAATGCGAGAAACTAAGAGCAAGTATAATCCCCACACAGGGAGAAGAATCTACCTGTGCCATGGGCTCTTGTGGGAGAAGCTAAGACCTGGCAAGAGGCTGATAGCCTTAAGGGAAGCTAGAGATTCAGAGGAAATAAAAACTCTGGGTCCTTCTACCCCAGCTTCAGAGACCTAGAGCACACACAGACCCCAGAGAGCCAACCAGGCTGGGACAGAGACCCTACCCCATTCTTATCTCAATCCTCACTCCTGCCCACTGAGCCCTATCCTCATCTTCCTGCCCAAGCAAAGAACAACAACAATAAACTGCAACAATATGATGATGATGATCAGACAAGATGTTTGGCAGATAAGAACTGATCTCTGGAGCCAGATTGCCTGGGTTCAAATCTTGGCTCTTCCAATTACTCGTTAATAGCGATGTGACATTGGCAAAGTGACTTGACCTCACTGTGCCACAGTTCCTCATCTTTAAAGCAGAATTATTATTACTGGCCTCATTGTCATTCCAAGAATTAAATGAGTTATTAAATGTAGTGTTTCGAATAGCATTTCACTCAGTACATACTACACAAATGTTCACTTTTATTGAGATGTTCTTCCTGCTGCCTGACCCCACTCACTCCTGCTGCATTTTCAAGTCGTTTTTTATTTTACTCTGATCAAGGACAGAGCCCAGGGGTTCATGATCCACTCTAAAATAAATCACTTAGGCTACTGGAAGCTCTCTAAGCAGACTCCTTTTGTGTGTTCGCTTTCCAGCTCTAGTATCTCAGTATGTTTTTCTATAAGGGGCCCAGTCATGAAGGGACGTGAGGGGATGGAGATTGGGCTGGAGCCTTCAAAGTGATCCAGGAATTGGCAAGAGCTGCAGGGGAGCAGAAACTGCTCTGGGATGGTGGGGCCTAAGGGGAAGGAGGGTGGACCCAAGTCCCTGGGAAGCGCACCCTGCATTTATCCCCTGCCTTTTATCTTTGGAACTCTGAGCACTTCTCTTATTGCGAGGGGTGTCTTTAGTCTTCTCTGGGACACATGGCAATACTCAGATGTCTACAAGCAGCCCAGACCTCAGAGATCACCCTGCCACATTCCCCACCAATCACACACTCTACTATGCAAATGGGGAAGCCCAAGGTCACACGGGTTACAGCTCCCTGGGGTCAGCAACTTCCCGCTGAAGGACACTGGTCTCAAGGGCACTTAGCTGTCAAGAAAGAAACTCAGGTAGCCCAGTTTCCCATTCCTATAGCCCTGCTTATACTATCAGGAAAAAGCAAGTGACTGGCCCTGTGGGGGAGGGGTATGCAGGGCCAACCACCATCTTCCAGACTGCCATGTTCAAGGGCAGGCCTGGAGGAATCTGGAAAGACATAACCCATGTGCTGCAGGAAACACCCCTACACCATGCAGCTCAAGATGCCTTCCCCTACACCACCCCAAGGCCTCAGACAGCTGTCATGGCCACCTGTAGAGGTGATCAGGCAGGGTCTCTTTAGTCACCCTCTGGTTTACCCATCTAGGCCTCAGAGAAGTCCAGCCTACTGAGTCTATCCTCCCCCACCCCCAGCTCCCATTCAGGGCCCCAGTTTCGGTTCTGGCCCCAACTGTCTGGGGCAGATGCAGGCACAGTGCCATCTGGCCAGCTGGAGGGGGGGGTGGAGCCATGGCCAGCTGGGCTGCCCGAAGCAGATGGGGGGGGCTCGTTAAGACGCACAATTAGCCGCCCTGCCTTTGATCTGGGACAGGGACTGCCAGCATTTAAGTGGAGTCAGCTGCTGCTACAGGCTGCAGCCAAGGGCCAGGAAGACGCTGGGATAGAGACTTGGAGGGCAGGAGAGTACTGAGGAAAGGATGAGAGGGGGCAGTGGGAACTAGGAGGGGCTAGAGAAGCTCAAGCCCTGCCCATTCGAGTCAGAGAAGAAGAGAAGTCTGGTTTCCATCCTTCCATACAAATAATCTGTGCATGCTCATGTGTGGGGAGTAGGAGGAGACAGAGAAATTGTGTACATGCGGCAATGCTTATGCAGGACACTGAATGGGGCTATGCATCCACATAAGCATGGATAGCTCTGTGTGTGTGTGTGTGTGTGTGTGTGTGTGTGCGCGTTGCATTTCTTGGAGTACACTCCCATTGCACCAGTTCACCTCTGGGCGCATAGTGGAGTTCATACTGGTCTTGCAGCTTGTGAGGCAGTTGGGTGCAAGTTTTAAAGTCAGCTGGCCTGCACAACCCCAGCTCTACTGCTCACTTACAAACTGTGTGACCTCACTGGCAAGTTACCCAGCTTCTCTTAGCTTCATTTGTAAAGTAAGGATAATAACAGGACCTACCACACATGGACAGTTTGAGGATCCTAAAGCGTAAAGTGGTTTAGGACAATGCACAACATACAGCAAGTGCTTAATACATGTTGGCTAATTTACTGGGTACCATTAGAATAATGGGACCTTCTGGGATTTGATTGTGCCTCAATTTTCCTATCTGAATGTCACCATGTATCCCAAGCTCTGGAGGCCTGGATGTAAAACCAGTGTTAAAAAAGGTAGGTGGAAAAAAAAAAAAAAAAGGTAGGTGGGAAAAGAAAGAGCCAGACCTTGAAGAGTAGAGGCCAGGTACTTAAAACTGCTGGTTTCTCCTGGGCTGGGAGCTTGGCTTGCTGTGGGATGTGCCCCCCTCTTCCCATCCATTCCAAATGGGTTTGGAACTGAGGGAGGTTCGCAGCTGAGCTATGTGGGAACGCTCAGGACCTGCTTGTGAATCTCTCACCTCCCAGCCCTGCCCACTCCAGTGTCTGCCTGAGCTTAGCCCCCAACAACAACCCCCTCAAACCTCCTTCTTGTCCCTATCCCCTGAGTGAGGGACCGAGGGTTCTCTATTCTTCTCTAACAGATCTTCTGTCCAGTGCCCAGGCACCAACCTACCTCGTCCTCAGTACCAAAAGTTGGGGGTATCAGTGTCCTTTGGTACTTAGATCATATCTACCCTTGGGCTGGGCAAAGCAACCAGCATGGGCTTAGGGCCCCCCACAGTCCCCTGGAAGCACCTATCCCAATCCTCATCACTCCCCCTTCCTAGGCCTCTAGAACCCCTCTTTGGTTGCATAAATCTCCATTTTATTCCCAGGCCTGTCCACCATTGGTGCCCAAGCAACTTTCTCCTTCCTCCTTCATCAGAAGCATCCCTCAAGCCCAATTCAAGGTGAGAGGACAATAGGATGATAGTAACGGTGTCCAGGGAAGCCCAAGGGACCACTCCCCCCACCACACACACACCAAAGTTTCTGACATTTAAACATGGCAGAACCCACTTTAAGGGAATCCCTTTAGCAACCTGGATCAGAAGGAAGTCAGTCCCCTGCTATTCCACTTAGGAGAAATCATGGTCAGCGGACTCCACTGCAGACAATTTATAGCTTGAAAAGAAGGGAGACTGAGGGAAGGAACCAGAATGCTAAGGGCCGCATAGTGGCCTCGTGGGGTTTAAATTTAGCTAGTCCTGAGTGAGATGCACCACGGTGGACCAGGAAATGACCCTGGAGGGGGGCCGACCTAGATGTGGAGTGGGGCAGGAGAGCTGTGGTAGCCAGGCAGTGGTGGGAGGAGGGCAGGCCGAGCGGCAGTTTTCCTTCCAGAAACCCAGAGTCTCCCGTTTGAGCAGAGAGAGGTAGAGACGTGGGGTTACCACGGGGGTGCAGGAGCCACGGAGGTAGGGCGGTGTTCCGAGGTGCAGAGGAGGAGCCCGAGTCGCCGCCCCGCCCCCTCCCCGCTCTAGGCGCCGCCCCGCCCAACTAGCCCAGGCAAGTCCCCCCTCCATCCCTAGCCTCTCCCCCGACCCGTCCCCCCAGCTCACCTCCTGCTTATTAAACTGCAGGTGAACCCGGGAACGCCTGGCGCTGCGCCAACGCCGCGCGCCTCCACCGCTCCGAAAGAACTCGCCCCTAAGCTTCGGAGACCCCAGGACTCTCACCGGCCGCACGGGTCTGACCGGGAGACCGATCAAGACGCCTGGGTGCACTCAGTCTAGAGGGCACGAGGGCCCCGGGGGGACACCGAGGCTGGGGAGAGGGCTGCAGAGCTTGCACTGCCTTGTTTGCCTCACCCCAAGCGGCAGGGGCGCGGCCCTCGGCACATGTCTGAGTCCCCAGGGAGCAGAAAGCGAAGCGGGGGCGCTAGCAGCCGCCCCGCGGGTCTCAGGGTGAGCCGGAGACCTTGAAACCCAAGGGCGGGAGCCGGTGTGCAGCGATCAAGTCCAGGCCCGAGCCGGCCGGCCGAACCGAGAAGGTGCCGCCGAGGCCTAGCATTTGGTGTCAGCAGCGCGGGCGGCCAGGGATCTCGGGGTCCCGGCCGCCGCCCCTAGACAGTTAGAGGGCTCCGGCTGGCGGGGCTGGAGGAGCGGGAGGGGCGGGGCGCAGGGCAGGCACCCTGGTGGAGAGCCGCGCGGCTGGGGCCCGGGAGCCGTCTGCGCGGCCCGCGGGGATTAGTTCGAGGCTGCATGCCGCCACACGCGCCGGGCTGGGCTCGGCCGGGTAGAAACAGCGCCCCGGGCGCGCGGGGGAGGGAAGAGGGAGCGCGCGGGGGCGGGGCGGGCGGCCTGTGGCTCGGCTGGG
>RJWM01037427.1:0-17068 GCA_004363535.1 Dasyprocta punctata
CCACTAACACCTCCACCCGCCCACCAGCATCTGGACCTATACATGCTGTCTTCTCTCCTGTTACCAGGAATGAACTTTCTGCTTTCTTAAATCTAAACTCTAGGATTGCTCACTAGTTTCTAATTCTTTTAAATATTCAAAAATGGTGTGCCAGAAATTTCTCCCCTTACCCTTTCCTGCAACATCATTTATCCCTCTTGACTGAATCACTCCATCAGCATATAGATATGGTATTATTTCTCTCATCTATATTACCCTCAGCTAGAATTTCATATTTCCATTATTTTTTACAGGAATTTCTTTAAAATGTTATCTGTACTTCTGTCTTCAAAACCTCTTCTCTAAATTTCTCTAAAGTCCTTTCAATCAAGTTTTTGCCTCTGCATCTACCAAAAATGCTTTCTACTAAGTGTCCACATTGCCAAAGCCTGTGATCAATTCCCCTCATCTGAGGCTTCAGGAATGTTTATCCCCAGCATTCACTCTCTCCTTCTATTAGATTATCTTCCAGGACATTACACTCTCTTGATTTTTCTCCTATTTCCCAGTCTTCTTTGTTCGTTTTCTTTTATTGTACCAACCTCTTAGACTTTGGTGCCCATGATTCAGTCCTTGGTCAGATACATCTTTGGTGATTTAATTTATTCTTGTGGCTTAAAACTTTTGTCTATATACTGACTAGTCCAAAATTCTTGTCTCCTAGTCTGACCTCTCTCCCATCTTTAGATCTGGATATTGAACGTTCTACTCAAAGTTTCCCCCCTTGAGTGGTAACTAATACGTATCTATCTTGGTTAATTTCCTCTTATTGCTGGAACAAAATACCTGGCACCCAAAGTAAGGACAAAAAGGTTTATTCAACTCATAGTTTGTGGAGGTTTCAGTCTGTAATCAGCTGGTTCCAAGGCAGGGTGGCATAGTGGTGACAGTTTTAGGCAGCAGAAGACAGCAAAAGCAAAAAGAGGCCAAAAAAGGCAAGGAAACAAGCCTCTTTTCCCCTCTTATATTGCATTCAGGCTCCCACCCACACCCACAAGTGGGTGTAGGACTTGCACTATCCCCATGCCCTCCTCTTGCGCAGGTTGAGGATGTTCACAGGCGAGGACCCTGGCTTCTTACTGAACCACTTAGTTAAACTTCTAAACTTTTCAACTCGACCCAATATATCAATCACTACAGTGCCTCTAACCAAACTCTTGGCTCCCTCACAAAAGTCTTCTTTCACTCAGCCTTAGTCTCTTCTTTTTGCTTAGACCAAAAGCCTTGAGGTCAACTTTGGTTCCTTTCTTTGGTTCACAACTTAGTTCACAGCCCTTCCTTCAAAATGTACCCAGCATCTGATTACTTCTCACCAACCCCACCTTCTCCTTCTTAGTCCAACTAATCATTATTTCTCTTATGAATTAATTTCCAAAGCCTGCTGGCTGGCCTCTTGTGCTCCATGCCATCTATTATCACAGGAGCCAAACTGATCCCTATCTTTAGAATGGTCTATAAAATCACGCCCAGTCCTCCTCCCTTACATCTCTGACCTCACTTCCGGTGCTTCTCTTCCTCACTCCGTTTGCTGTAGCTCTTAGTTTTCTGTGGTTCATCAAAGAAGCCAGGTATACCCCCTTAGCAAGACTTGAAGTCCCTATGCACTTCCCAAGTTGTCTCCATGGCTAATGCCCTTGTCTCCTCAGACCTCTGTGTGGACCTCATTTGCGTGGTGAAGTCTTTCCTGATCATCCTGTTTAAAACTGCAACCCATCCCTTCCCCAATACTATAGCTCTTTTTCTTCTCAGCATCTAATCATCATCTGCATATGATATACAATGCTGATCAAAACTTACCGTGTGTGAGCTGGGCGTGGTGGCGCACGCCTTTAATCCCAGCACTCGGGAGGCTGAGGTAGGTGGAGCGTTGTGAGTTCGAGGCCGGCTTGGGCTACAACGCGAGCGCAAGGCCGGCCTGAGCTACGTAGTGCGACCCTGCCTCAAAAAAACACCAGGGCCGGGAGTTTGGCTCAGTGCCTTAAGTGCCTGCCCTGGCAGACGCGAGGTTGTGAGTTCAATCCCCAGTGCCACCAAAAAAAAAACAAAACAAAACAAAACAAAAAAAAAAACTTACCGTGTGTGTTTAAACAAAAATAAATTTTTATTACAGTAAAAGACACATTGCCATTAATTCCCCCAAAACTACTCTCCCTTGCTTTAAACATACTTATCCTATAATTTTTTCTCCTCTCTGAAATAGTTCTGCAGGTTATGGTTTATGAAGGTCTTTACAAGGTATGATCAAAAAATACAGTGAATGTACTGCTGAGTACCATCCAATGGAAAGGCAGGCTTGTAAAAACATTATGGTGTGTTCTCAACAACCTTATTCACAAGGTCTGGCACCATATGACTTTCAGCTTTTTCCCGAAGTCAAAATGACTATGAAAAGCCAGGCATGGTGGTACAAGCCTGCAATCCCAGCACTCAAGAGGCTGAGGCAAAAAGATCGTCATGAGTTTGAGGCCCAGTCTGGGTTACATAGTGAGTTCAAGGGCAGCCTGAACTACATCAGGAGAACATGTCTCAAAAAGCAAAACAAAAGAAAGAAAAGGAAAAAAATGAACAAACAAAAAATAAATAAAAGAACCATGAAAGATAAACGTTTTTATTTAATTTAGGACACTGAGGTGGCGACAATAGCATAACTAAAACACTCACCAAAAAAAAAAAAAGAAAGAAAGAAAGAAAGAAAGAAAAAGAAAAAATAAGAGAAGTACCAAAACTGCTTTAGAAAGTGGCAAGAACAATGAAGTAAGTATGTTTGATGCAAGGGGGAGTATTCCAAGGTGGTTTAATGGCCATGTGTCTTTTACTATAATAATTTTTAATTAAACATTCACTACATTTGTAGATCACACTTTATATTTTATCTGCCTGAGGATAGGTTGCACTTACTGTTTGGCATAGATACAGGTGTCAGATGTCAAACTTATCTCTGATGTCCTTGTTTCTGTCTCTGTGTCTCCACAGAGGTTTCTGAAACATCTGAGATGCACACTTCTTTTTGCCGTTATTACACAAGGGCCCTACTGAAATGGTGGTGAATTGAGAGGTAGGGCTGGAAGGGAACCATTCTATAATCCTAGGATTGCTCTCAGTATTTTAGTGAGTGCCTAGGAGCTATGTCTTTTATAAGCCTTCTCAGTTTTTCTTTGATTTGGTTTATTTCTCCTTTTAAAAGACAAGAAGACTGGTAGAGGCTGAAGTTGGGCATTTCTTTTCCCTGAGGTCAGTTAGTCAATAGTAAGTTAGGTTGTCACAGACTAGGTTAGCTACAGAAGGTCAGGATCTGGTAGAAAAAATTCTTTAGAGAACAGGCTCTGTTATTAACAACATGCTCCAGACGTGTTCCAAAGCAGTTATTTTTCCTTTCTCCTGGCCAGAAGCTCAGGGGGATTTTTTCTAATCTTTACTGTGAGAACCTAATAGGGCACTTGGTAACAAAACTCATGAAAGTGGGGTCTCCCTAAGATTGGGCTTCTCTAAAGTTTTCAACTCTTCAATCTGTCCACACCCAGCCACCAGCATTTAGCACTGACAGGATAGGTTTTCCTGTCCTTACAGTAGTCTCCAGGGAGCTTACCCTCCTGGGAGCTTACCCTTCTGCTCCAGAGTGACTCTTTGTGTGTGTGTGTGTGTGTGTGTGTGTGGCTACTGGGGATTGAACTCATGACCTCTCACTTGCCAGGCAAGCACTTACTCTGCTGAGATAAATCCCCAGCCCGCCTCCAGTGGGACTTTGTGTGTCTACCTTTTTGTTGTTTCATTTTGGGAATCGGCTTCATCCTATAATCTCAGTTCTCTGATGGATTTAGAACGAGTTGGTACTTTTCAGTTTACTTTTTTCATGTAGGAACAAAAGAGATGATATCTGAACTTACATTTGGGACCAGAAACCAGAAGTCTACTTTATATATTTTACTCTTTTTGTCGTTGTTGCTCATTGTCCCTCTCACCTATAGAAACTGTTAAGTTCTAGAAGAGTACTTTTTCCTTTTTTGTTTGCTGCAATATCCCCAATACCTAGAACAGTGACATGTGGTAGGTGCTCCAATAATATTTCCTTGAAGTTGAGTGAATGAATAAACCATCTCCCAGAAGTTTCTAGTAGAGAAATTCCTTAGTTGGGATGCTGCACAAGGACCTTCACAGACACTGTCTCACTACCCCACTAACTTTTTACCTGCTTAATTCCTGTTCTTCCTCTTCAGTTTCCAAGTCAAACGTTAGTTCCTCAGAGACATCTGTTCTGGCCTTTTGGTTGAAAATTCTAAGTGCTTGTAACCCTGTTACCCCACATTTACTGTGATAAAATAGTTATATAATTATTTAATATTTGTATCTATCACAAGATTGTAAGGAAGTGGCAACCACGCTTCCTCTGTTCATTTTAATATATGTAGCACCTATTAGATTTCCTGACACATATTGGATGATCAATAAATATTTGTGGTATGAATAAATACAACATCTTGTCCTGGCAACCTAACTACATTATTGTCCTTAACAAAATCCCTCAAAATGTACTACCTTTAAGTAGCAATAATCATATATTTTCTCTTCCTGTTTCAGAGGGTCAAGAATCCAGGAGTGGCTCAGCTGGGTAGTTCTGGCTGAGGTTCCTTCAGGGTTACAGTCAAGACATCAGCCTGACTGCAGTCATCTAAAGAACTGAGTAAAGCTGGAGGCTGCACGGCTGTGGGGGGTCCTCCCCTGGAGGGCTCGGTTCCTCTCCATGCAGCTGTGTCCCAAGGCTCTTTTAGTACCCATAGAACCTAGCGCCTCATCTCCCCCAAAGTGGATAAGCAAATAGAAATGATAATTTCTTTTTTTTAAGACTTAGGCTTGGAAGTCACAAATCACAACTTTTTGCCTTATTTTATTTGCATAAAGTGAGTCTCTAACTCTGGCACACATTCAAATGGCAGGAAATTAGATTCCATTTCTGAAGAAAATTATACCAAATAATTTGTGGACATAGAGATGTCCTTCCACTTATGGTAGGGTTACATCCCAGTAAACACATCATAAATTGAGCATATTGTAAGTTAAAAGTACATTTAATACACTTAACATGGCCAAACATCATACTCAGTAACCCAGCACACTGCAGAGATTCAGTTGTTCATCCCAGTAATCATGCGGCTGGCTGCGAGCTTTGGTGAGCCACATCGTGAGCAAGCTTCACACTGCATATCACTAACCCAGGAAAAGATCAAAATTCATGCTATGAGCTCTACTGACTGCATACCATTTTCACACCATCCTTAAAGTCAAAAAATCAAAAGTTGAAACATCACAAGTGAGGGGCTATCTGTATGTAAAAACTACCACTTAACTAATTATCAGATTGATGAATAAGAAATTTAGGGAAAATTGTGAGGTAGTAACTTAAAATCAATTTTCTTAGTTTTAGGGCAAAAAAAGAAAAATAATTCTGTAGTAGTTTGAGATAGCATAAAGAGTCACATAGCACATTAGTATCCAGTGAAACTATTTCATTAGCACTAATATGGATGTAGACGTATATTATTCATAAACACTTTGATACCTGAGAATAGCGTAGGAAAAAATATCAAATCCAAGAAAATCAAAGGATAACATCAAGCACAGCTCTGCAAAAAAATATCATCAATAAAGTGATGACTGAAACATTGCAGAATAATAACATCTCTCTGTGTGGGTATCACTGTCTGCTCACCCTCTGTTTGGTGGATGGGAGCAGGGAGTGTAAGGGATCTTCTCTGCTAATTCATATCACACATCTGAGCCCAGGCTTGGAGAGCAGAACAGATAAAAGTATGAGGTAAGAATAGTATCACCATATATATTTACAAGCAGAACTTTAGCACAAGCAAAGACCCCTAAACCACCTTTTGTGGTGATGAGGTTTATAAACAGGTCTTGGCTCCCTTCCAGTTTGGGTCCATACTATCTGCTAAGAATACCTCTCTACTCTTAATTGACTGTTGCTGTCTCCTTCCCTTCCTTTCCAGGACTATTTCTGAACACAGAAGAATAATCTATAGACCATGTAAGTAATAAATAGCCCATACCACATAGCATTCACATAAGGAATGTAGATGATATATAATGATACAAAGTACATTTTAAAATGTCAGATGTGTGTGTGTGATGTGTGGTGTATTGCAATATTGTGATAAATACAAATATTAAATAAATTATATAATTACTGTATTATAGTAAATGTGAGGTTTGCAGGTGCTTAGGATTCTTTTTCATATGAATTACTAAATGAAGAGTTCACATAAGTGATTTTTCCACTTAACAGAAACACTCCTTCACATAGTCAAGCATGGTTATGTTAATTTAACCATTGCTAATAGAATTATTTATAAAATGAAATAGATTGTTTTGCATTTTAAACATTGGTCTACATTTTTAAATAAAATGCTAAATTTTAAACTTTCCAGAACTTTATAAGTTCTGCCTAGCAATTAATGACAAAGACATGTGTAACCAACCATAGGATATTATGTTATCTGCCTTTTGTATTTCCTTTTGAAAACCTGTATAAATGATTGGAAAACTCCAATCACAGCTGATGATTTGAAACTGAGATTTCCGTCAGCTCGCTAGTGTAATAAAGCTGCCTTCTAAAGTAAAAAATAAATAAATAAAATAAAATAAACTTTCCTTGATGATTCCAGATTATCTTTAAGATTATCAGATATTATTGTGTATTTTACATGGAAAATACAGAGAAGTTATTACATAGAGATAGGAATGTCCTCATCAAGTTCTTTAACATCTCTGGCACACAGTTATCTAATATTTAAAATAGGAGCATTATTTTCCTTGGATTTTTCTTTGTTTAATAAATATTAAATTATATAGTACCTGTAAATAGTACCAATGAACTAGTGCATTTAAGAATACAGGTACTAAAACA
This sequence comes from Dasyprocta punctata, assembly GCA_004363535.1. Lineage (NCBI taxonomy): Eukaryota > Metazoa > Chordata > Mammalia > Rodentia > Dasyproctidae > Dasyprocta > Dasyprocta punctata. The sequence continues at coordinate 6,956 of RJWM01037427.1, forward strand.
GAGGGCTGTTTTAGCTCAAAAAGTGTTAAACATCTGTGATTTTGATGTCTTGAGTTATCATACATGTGTCATGATTCCCCCAAAGTAGTCAGATTATGTTTAAAGTTATAGTAAATAGAGTCTCTTTTTTAAAAAAACAAAGAGTACTTTTGACTATATACATGTTTAGTACCTATTTTTGGTACGTGGAGGGTTTTTTCTTTTCTTTCTTTTTTTTTTCCCAGCCTTCTTTGCTCTATTTGCCTAGTTGAGTTTGCTAGAGGGATTCTGAATAGCTAAGGAGGATTATAATCTGTATACTCTTTCTCAGGGTCAATGCAAATGCTATGAATACCTTCTTTAGTATATTTCCAATGTTGATTGTTGGAAATAGATATATGCATATAAAAACATGGCCAATACCGACCATATTTTTGTCAGTGCAAGTACAGTCACTGAGATCAATATTACCAAGGACGATGGCCAACATGATTACATTTCCCAAAACTCTGGAGGAGTATTACATTGACACATTTCTAGTACTATCACCAGACTTTATAACACTGATTTCTAAGCACTCATGGGCCCAACCAGCTACATTACTAAACAGAATGGATTGCATAGAGGGCATTATCGTGCCAGGGTTGTCAAGTAAAGTGATAGGTCACTTCCAAAGAAAACTTTCAACCTCATATTTACAACTTCACCATGAAACAAAAAAGAATAACTGATTTACAGAGACTCCAAGCTCCAGGCTTGACAGTGTTCTAAAAGCCATTTCAGTCAATGTCAAAAGCAGTACTTTGTAAACACTGGGTTGTAGCCAAGGGCATCAGAATCAACTGGCAAACTTATTCCTGGTACTGACATCATGCTTCTGATGCCAAATCTCTCTGAGATGAGACATAGGCATTTGCACTTTCAACAAAAATCAACGTGATTCTAATAAGCAGGTCATATTTGAGAGTCATTGATCAAAACTGAATCACCGATACCCACCCCCTAATGTCTCACTGTTGACAAACTGTTCTACAGAGGGTCACAGAATTCCGCCATTCTCCTACGCCAACAAACACCCATCAAGAATTAGTACTGTAATCGCCATTCCTTTACCAGGTATTTACTAAGCTCCTATCATGTGTCCTGTGATGGGTGCCAACTTTTCAAGAATGAATATATCAGACACAGTATCTGCCATCACTGAGCTGAAAGTCTAGAAGGCAGCTTGGAGAGCAAATAATCACTCAGATTTCTACCTACAATGGGTTCAATAAAGAAAAACAAATTCTGAGAAAGTATGACTGGTGCTTCTAACACTAGTGGACTACTGAAACTGGTCAAAGAAACAACAGTCAATCTGAGATCTTAATAATGGCTACCAATTAGGATATGGATAATCCATAAAAAACAGTGGGTACCTGAATCCTGTAGCAGCAAGGAGCCTCATTTTTGGCACATGCTTCTTCTCAAACTGTAGCTTCAAGTTCGCTGAACAGTGTCCCTTAAACAATTTAGGAAAAGACCAGTCTTTCAGAAGGGAGTTCACAGGATTTAACGGTGTGTCCATTAAGAAGTTCCAGACCTGAATGTTTATTTATTTACTAGCAGCTTCCAATCTGGGGTTCTCCTAATCAGATTTTACATAATTTGATATGAAACAGTGGTTCTCAGTCTTGGCTATATACTAAAATCTCCTAGGGAACTTTAAAAAATAATATTGATACCAGTACCTTGGCCCCAGTCCTAGAAATTCTGATTTAATTGGCCTGAGATGCAGTCTGAATATGAGGGTATTCTAAAAGTCCCCAGATGGTTCTAACATGCAAACAATTTTGAGAGGAGGAAAAAAATTAAATCTAAGTGAATCAAGGAAAGTCAATGGAGAATTAAAATAATCCACGTGTATGGAACGTCTCTGTCTAAAAGCAAAGAACAGCTGGTAACACTGAACCTTAAATTGACAGCACACAAAGCATTGAAGATGGCCTCCCTGGCTCTCTGCTTCATAAATGCACAATTCTTTTTTGTACTCAGTCTGCTCCCAAGAGTCAATTGTGTGTGCCTCAAGCTTTATGCAATAGGCTGAGGAGAAAGTTGTGAATTCAGGTTAAGCAGATATATTTTTCCTCAAAATATTCAAAGATTATTTAAGAAGACAGAATTAACATCCACAAAATAATAAGGTAAGTACAGTGTAAGGCATTAAATAAGACAACAGACATTCAAGAGATTGGAAAAAGCTTTACTGAGACTGAAATGATCAAAAGAGACACAATACAGAACTTAAGTGATAATGAAAAAAGAAGCCAGGCAAAGAAACAGGAATCATTATGGACAGGAAAGTGCTGTATCTTCGATCTGGAAGGTCCCCCAAAGGGTCATGTGTTAAATTCTTGGTTCCCAATATTTTGCCATTGAGAGGTGGTGGAAACTTTAAAACATGAGGCCTAGCATGAAGCCTTCTGATTATTAGTTCTGAAGGGAATTGTGGACACCAGGCACTTCGTCTTTCTTCTTTTCGATTCCTGGTCATGAAGCAAGCACTTTTCTCACACCGTGCCACCACGATGTGCTACCTTGAAACAAGCCCCAAACCAACAGGTTGATCAGTGCACTGAAACTCCAAAACTATCATCCAAAATAAACCTCAGGTATTTGTTATAGTAACAAAAAGCTAACACAGGAAGAGACCTGCCTTATCATCTGGAGGAGCGAGAGCTGAAAGGAAGGAGCGATCAGAAATCTCTTCTGTTGAAGCTGGTCAACTTCCAACTGCCCCTATGATACTGTATTTTTTCAGAGAAACATTCTTCTCAGGCAGAAATCTTCATATTGCAGAAAGCTGATGCCATTTTTCTGTTTTCTTCTGTTATCCACTTCTGAAAAGTTACTAACCGTTGATGTCTAAATACTTTGACAATGCTTGGCTGTGTGACTCTTTTCTAAAATATAGAAGACTGAACTAGGGATTGAATCAGATGTAGTAACATGCACATAATCCCAACACTACAGGAGGCTGAGGCAGGAGGATCACAAATTCAAACCCAATCTGAGCAACTACCAATTTAGCAAGATGCTGTCTCAAAATAATAAAGGGTTGAGGATGTAGTTCAGCATGAAGACTAGTACTGGTATATATATATAAATGTGAATATGATTTTATAACTGGATCCCCACCTTGGAGCCACAGAACAAGAACCTTGAGGGCATGGCCTGGAAATTCTATAATATTTGTTAAATCCCACAAGTGATTATGATATTCAGCCTGGATTTAGAACAATGGTCCTATTCAGTGGCAAGAGCTTGGAAACATATGTGTAGCTTAAATGCTATTTCCTGTGCTTATATGAAAGTATGCACAGAGTACACCTTGAAATACATTTTCTATTTAAATTGCTGGAAACAATCATAATAAAGAAAACAGTGATGATGATAACTAATAAAAGCGAGTTTGCAAAGACACTGCAATTTGGAGGTGATCAATAAATCCAAACTTAGAAACACGTGAAATGTTATCATCTCTACTCAGCAATAGCTTATGGGATTGTTGCAAGCTCCAAAAATTAAAATGCATCATATTAATCCTGTTGTTGGGAGTTTGCAAATGTACTTAAAGAACTGAAACCTGTTTAAGATTAATTCAATGGCTAACTTCAGACTTTTCAGCATGTATTTACTACACCCTTAAAATTATTTTTTAAATTAAGTACCAATAGAAGTCAGATACTCACCACCATGGCAGAGAATGTGGACTGAGAGAGGTTTAGGTATCACCAGATAATTCAAATCTTGTTAATCATGTTATCAACAACTTCAAATGTTTTCACATCAGCATATGATTAGGGGTTGGAGTAACCATGGTGGGTGCAGAGAACCAGAAGTATGCTACTTAGGCTATAGGTGGAAAAGATGGAATGGGCAAATTTGGGTGAAACTTCTGTTTGCTGGATGACAATTATTATTCATGCTATTCAGTCTATCATTTCTAAAATGATAATACTTAAAAGTTAATTTTCTTTCACTTGGGATAAAGAACTGTCATTCAATGTCTGTGAAATGAAACCTTCATGGAAACTCAGAATTCTTTCACCTTCCTTAAGGACTGAACCAGTAAGTAGAAGCAAAAATTAAAACAAGTCTAATAATCTTTATGAAGCATCTAGCAATCTTTTGCTCAATGTGGCTTACTTAAAGCTCTGTTGCTAATATATTATTTCATAAGTAATTGAAAATTACCAAGAAATGTATTAACTTCAAGTTGTCTGATAGTTCCTAAGTATAAATGCAAGAGATTATAAATGATAAATCTACTTACAGTGATAAGACTTTGCCTTTCAATAGATCTTATGTAACAATTTATGACTGCCCAGCCTTTCAACAACAGACAAGAACATAGCAATTAAAGAACTAACACAGAACACATAAACTCAATCTAAGTAGTAAAATTATGGCCATAAATTTATTTTCCTACTGTCAGGAGACATATTCATTTGTTGTTTCAAATGGTTTAATATAGATAGGGAGGGCAATCTACCCAACATTCCTATATTCTATAATTCCCTGAAAGTGGCAATTATCAGTGGCAATTAACAAAGAGAGAGAGAGAAAGCAAATAACAATACAATTTTGTTGCTTTATACAAGTCAAAACTTCAAAAGAACCTCTTTTTTAGTGGTTAGTTATATACAATTAGAACCTCCTGCCACTTGATGAGAACTAAGAATTGGGACTTAATCTTAGAGCAGTCTCACATAGTAGAAATATCTCAAAAGCAATGACTAAAATGCAAATGGACACGTGGTTAGCAGAGGAAAACCTAGGATAGAGAAGCATGGGAAATCATCATACATGTAGAGTACTTTTACATAAATAACTTAGAAATCATGGGCTTGCAGTGATCTGTCCAAGACTGATGGCAAATCTGAAAGCATCATCACTGGATAAAGGATCTGTTACCTATTGGTGCCTCAGAACATCACTACACTGAGCCCCATTCTTCCCAGAAACAGCCTTTGTTTTCAGGGAGTGAGAACAGATTTAATAGTAAAATTGTAGCAAACAATGCAAAGTAGTTGTGAAAGTGAATTTCCCATTTTGTATCTTAGTTTTAAGTTTATAGAATCATAAGACATTCCCTGAAAGGGATTTAGCAATTTATTTTATAAGGATGCTTGTGAATATTTCAAGGCCCTATTTCTAGTTTGTCACTTAACCATTGGCTATAACAGCAATACTCCAGAGATTAAGAGAGAGAGAGAGAGAGAGAGACAGAGAGAGAGAAGAGGAGAGAGATTTCCCTCACATTCTACCAACTGGAAATTCTTTGAGGTTAACAACTAACTTTTTTTAAAGTGTTAAACTCATTGGTTATTCACATATTAATGCCTCCAGCGCTTTAGACAGGCAATATCTAGATGTTTCTGTGAAAACATGAAAGGGAGATTTGTCTGAAACCATGTGGAGGGAAAGACTCTGTGCCACAGGAATGTGGGAATCTTGCTGGATTTGCTGTAAGATCTGAAAATATCTCTTCCTGGGTCCTAACTTTACTTGATGTCTTTGAACCTCAGTTTCTTTATCTATATAATCAAAATAATGGAAATATTCCCAGATTGTTGTAAAATTAAATGTTAGGTATTGGATAAATAAATTATGAAAAAATATAATGAAAACAACCAAGCAAAATGCTTAGCCCTTGGAAGATTCTTGGTTCTCTTTGTTTTCCTATGCATACATCCCTCTTTTTGCCAGAAACTTCCACTAAATCCTAAGTCACTCAGAGACCACTGGGTCTAAATTTCCTTACCCACAAAATGAAGCTAGAATAACTTACTTCATAAGGTCCTTGTGAAGAATAAATGTTATAATGTTTGTGAACGTGCTTTGTACAGTATATGCTGTTACACATGTAAGGGATTAATACTACTATTAGTAACCACACTCCAGTATATCAGACTCAACAGTTTGTTTTTCAGGCTGTTTGAAATACCCTCAACTTTTCTCTCTAAGTACCTGAAAACTTTCCTTCAGCCCTCAATTTGTAATTTTTTCTAGGAAAATCAACAATTTCAGAGTATTTGATTTACTAGTAAAATCCATTTTGTCTGTTCTATTCAGAGTGAACACTCCCTGTATCCAACTCCCTTACATCACTTGTCAGCTACCTCCTTTGTCATTTACAACACGTTGTTAGTCATGTTTTTGCATTTATATATTTGATTTCCTCTGCTATGTCATTGGACTCTTCAAGGACAAAGAATATGTTTATATTTTTTATCCTTAAAGCAAACTTCACAAGTCTAGTTGTATACTTTGATCAGAGCTGGGTCACAATGCCTGTCTGTTGGATAATCCAGTGCATGCAGTATTATATTTATTCATTAGTCTTTTTAATGATTCTGCTAACATTAAAAATTACCAGAGAGCTAAGTTGGGCATAGCAGTACATGTCTGTAGTCCAAGCCGTTCAGGACATTGAGGTAGGGGGATCACTTGAGCCCAGGAGTTTAAAGCCAGCCTAGCAATACAGCAAGACCCTAAATACAAAAAAATACCAAGAAGCTCAGCAGTGTAAACAACCATTTATTATGCTCATGTATCTGTAGGTCAGGAATTTGTTGGACAGGGCACAGAGAGGATGGTTTGAATCTGTTCCAAGATGTCTGACACTAAAGAATTGAAGGCTGGAAGCAGACACCCTCTGAAGGCTCATTCACTCACAATGAAAACGAGACATCAGCTGGGAACCTAATGGAGCTGTTGACTGGGACATACGTATGTGGCCTGTCTCTGTGACCTGGGCTCCTTCGCAATGCTGTGGTTGCATTCCAGATGAGAGCCCAGTGGAAGCTGTATCCTCTATATGACCTAGCCTCCAGTCACACAACACCACTTCTGGGACCCTCTACTGGCTGGAGAAGTCACGAGTCCAGCAAGGAGAGGGGAAATAAAATTCCATCTCGGTGCAAAGTAGCCTAGTTCTGAAAAAGCATGTAATAATAGATGTGCTGCTATGGCCATTTTGGGAAAAGATAATCTGCCACAAGATTTTATTGCTCTAGTGCAACAACATCGAATTGTACTGGGTTTTAAAAGTAATGGATTATCTTACTCTTAAATCTCTAAGTAGATGATCAGAAATCTAAAGTCATCTGCTGTACAGTCTGAAAGAGAGGCATGAAAAAGACATGGGTGTGGCAAGCATGAAGCTGAGTCCCTTCTCTAAGCAGGCTGTCTACATCTTCATGCTATCACATTAGGCAGTATGCATCTTTAAGGAACTCCAACATTCAGACCACGGCAATCAAAAAGGGGTCTGTGGAAAAACTTTTTTAAAGCACTAGGTTAAACATAGCACAGACCAAAAATGAAGGATGTTCTATTAAAATCAAAAGAGAAAGGAAACTTTTAAAATGTCAAGCAAAGAGGAAAGGAGGGAGGGAAGGAAACAGAGAGGGAGGACACATTATATGTAGAACTGGGTAAATCTTAATAAAGATTTCAAGCTATATGCATGTCAACTTCCTGGTTGTGATGCTGTACTACAATTACGAAAGATGGAGAAACTAAGTGAAAGGTATAAGGAGTCTCTCAGTGTTATGCTTTTCAACTGCATGTAAATCTACCATGATCTCCAAATGCAAAGTTCACACACACACACACACACACACAATTTTCCTAATGTATTAACATTTACTTTTCCCAAGGAATAAATGTCACCAAGAGAAGACAATGCCTTTCTCCAAAAGAGAAGTTCCGGTGGCTGGTTGCCTTTCAGTATCTATGATACTACTAGGGGAAAGATATTTTTGTGCAGGCAAGTCTCTTAGTAATGCTCAAATCTCTTGACATCAGCAGCTGCCTGCTCCACCTACACTATCTCCTTTCAGTGGATTGAAAATAAATGCGAGTTGTTATTCATGAAGATCTGTACTTGCTGTGTCCAAGTCGGTAACCATTTCTACATTTACCTACGGTATACAGTGAAACTTAAACATAAAATTGTTTTATTCTAAATTTTCTGTTTTTGAAGATGAAATAAAAAGTCTACTCTTCAAATGTATGTCTAAGACCCAAACTATGAGAAATAAAACATGCCAAATTGAAATGGGTGTGTAAAAGCTTCCTCTCTTCCGCTCCTCTCAGCCACTGTGGTGGAGTAAAAGCCTTTTTCTCTGTCAACAATCAATCAACAAATATTTACAACTTTTTCAACAAACTACTTCAACCATTACTAGATCATTAGTGAGGACTTCGAACTTGCTGATCCTTTAAAAGCATTAGAGATTTAACTGCAGAAAAATGAAACCACACACACAGTTAATAGAGTTCCCACTGTGCTCCCATACTTCAACCACAGATAGCTTTTAAGAATCAATTTGTGGTTCTGGACAAATGGTCTAGACTAGGATGGGAACCCAGAACAGAAGCAACTGGAAAAGGAGATAGGCGAATAGAAACTTCTAGTTACTGTTGTTTTATTCAATTACACTAGACCTCTTAAACTGAAAAAAAAAATTTGGACTAGAAAATGAACACTTTTACTATTTGTGCTTCTTATCTGAATGATTGAAGGTGTTCTGCAATTAGTACTTTGGTAATATGCCTTTACATATAAATTGTGGGCCAAGATAACAAATGACCTGTTTCAAATGCTGATTTTACTAATTTCCTTGCACATGTTTCAGTGGTTCAGCAAGTTAGAAATGTACATATTTGCAAGATTACACTTATTCTTCCAAGTGTTATTGAATTCCAAAATGAATACTTAAAAACTCATAGAAGGTGGAGGAGAGAAGAAATAAAAGAACTTTCTTTACTGTCTGTTCAATGCTCTATAATCCTAAAAATTTTCCAAAAACAAAGTCTATTGATGCCTTCTGTTGAGCCAGGCTCCACCATGGGGATTAGGAAGAGACTCAACAAGAAGATCAACCATGCCTTTCTGTGAGCCAGGATCCATCATGGGGATTGGGAAGAGACTCAGCAAGAAAACAAATCACACCTTCCCGTGAGCCAGCAGGAGTGTGGGGTGGGAAACCAGAAGAGCATCCCCCCACCACCCCCACCATCCCCACCACCACCACCACCACCCCATAAGCAACTGGCTGATTCAGAGGACTCAGAGTGAGATGATAGCAACTGAGGTGAAAGGAATAGCTTAATGCTTGTATTGTTTGATTGACTTTGAAGGCCTGAGGCTGGTGATCTGGGCATCTATTTGGAGGATGGCAGTTTGCATTGCGGCAACTGTGGGGGATTTCCTTCTGTCTTATTTCTGCCAATGTTTTGTTCCATTTTACTGTTTCGTTTCATTCCTGTATTTAGGAACCTGAGCGACTATTTTGAAGATAACAATATGCAGTATAACAACCATTGTTAAATTCCTATCACCTTGTTTTGAAAACCTATACAGCTATTGTTGTTTTGTTGCTGTGGTTGTCGTTTTGCTTTTGTGGTCGTTGTTTTATAGGTTTGTTTACTCCTTAATTTTTCTGTCTTTTCTTTTTCCACTTTAAAATAAAATGAAAAGTAAAAAGAAAAAAAAACCAAAGTCTATTATTTACAAGATATAACAAAAAACAAACAGAAAAGCTTTGTAGTGTGGCAGGGTTAAGGCTATACATAGATCTGAATAACTTCCTTATTTTGTGTACGGGTATCCTGGATTCCTCTCTTTCAAGCAAGTGTAACAAAAAACCTTTCCCTTCTGCTTCTCCATCCACTCTTCCCCCACCCCCAAATTTGCTGATCCTATTTTGGAAGGAATGCACTGATGAAAGCAAGAAGAAATAACAGGAGAAGGCGATCCTAAAACTGTCATGATGGGAAGAAAAGAGGACAAAGCAAAACTATTCCTAGTGGCCTCAGTTCCCTCAAGAGGAGAACAAGCTGAGACTGGCTGACCCAGAATGCTCTAGAAGAGAAAATAAAAGCCCTGAGAGAGATCTAAGCTTAGATATAGTGCCAATCATCTTCCTGGTTCTCTGTAGTAGAGAAATGGCTGCATCTACTGGAATAAAGAAGAAAAGAGCATTCTATTATTAACATATGGACCATTTGTTATCAGAGCAAGAATGGGCCCGACTGGCAGATGGGTCTGGCCCTGAGTAGGGTCAGTAACCCTTGATGCTG
>RJWM01037428.1:0-17491 GCA_004363535.1 Dasyprocta punctata
TGGAGGGTCCCAAAAGATGTCTTATCTCCTCAAACAAAGGCACTCTGGGAAGAGCAGCAGCAGCTGTGTCCCAGCCACAGGCTCAGATAATAGTTGATCTGTAGTGTCACACTGCATGGGCAAAGATGGAGACAGAGGAAGCCATCAGCTGTCCTAGCAGGTCAGTCAAAGAGAGAAAGATGTACTTAATTTCCAGGGGCAGCTGGGCGGTTGTGGTGGTGCATAGCTGTAATCCCAGCACTCTGAGAGGCCGAGGCAGGAGAGTTGGAAGTTCAAGCCCAGCCACAGCAACTTAGCAACTTAGTGAGACTCAGTTTCAAAAATAGAAAAATTAAAAAGGGACTGAGCTTATCGCTCAATGCAAAAGCCCTGAGTTCAATCCCCACCCCACCCCCAAAAAAAAGCCAGCTGAAGTGTTGACACTAGAAGTGGACTACAATCATCCACAAATCCCTTTTTTTCTGGAAAGACCCAGAGGTAACCAGCAGTCACCCTGGTGCTTCTTCACACTCACACCTTCTCGAAGTCTTTGTTCAAAAATAAGCTGCTGTGCTCTGAAGCGAATCCATCACCGAGCAGCGGGAACCAGCTGAAAACACACAGGGCCCCCGGGATGCCGTTGAAAGGCAGGGGACTTGTCAGGAGGCCCCAGGGGGAGCTGAGTCTGCAGTTCAGAGTCCCCAGGAAGCCACAGCTGCTGCCCATAGGCTGCTCTTAGGGCTGAGGTTAGCAATTTGCTCTAAGGTGGGAGGATCTGTCATGGGTCAGAGCCCCAAAAAGTCTGCCGGAGGAGATAAGGAGCCTAACCCCACCCTACCTGCAGGGTAGGTGCACTGGCTCTGGTCACAGAAAAAGAATTTTTAGGACTAGTCAGACAGAGACACAGAAAAGGTTCATTTGGAAAAGTACACAGGCAAAAGCAGTATGCAGGCGTTCAGAAAATGAGGTCCATGGAGCCCTGGGGCTGGATATATTGACGCGGATTTTGGGGTGGGAATGGGTGGAACTTGTAAATCTAAGGAAAGAGGAGATGAAGGGGTGACTCAGTGACAGCCACCACTGGGACAGAGCTGTAGCCATCCATACAAGGGAAAAGGCCCATTGACAGTTGCCCAGGTTTAATGTGCCTTGGGAAAAAAAATTTTAAACTGAGTTCATGTCCTGAAGTTACCATTTTTACTAAAAATACAAGTTTAAAATTAGGATTTTCCTTGTCTCTTTTCTATGTTTCTTTCTCCTCTCCTATCTCAGGACCAGGCAGGCACCGAAGCCTAGATTCCCTGCTTCCACCCTCTCTGTGACCAGGACCGTAGCTAGAGTCATGCACACATCTTTCTCAGTGCTGAGTGGTCCCCGTGCTGGCTGGGACGGAAATGACGGTTCCCGGCTGTATTCCCTTCCGCGGCCTTCCCAGATGCTTCTGTTGTTGATTTTTATAAAGAAAATAAGCAAACAACTGGAAGTAAGGAAGCTGGTTCATATGGATAATTCTGTTCAGTTGACTTTAAAACAGACGGAACTCCAGCTTTAGCTCCAAATAGCTGCTGACCTTCTTTGCCAGCGTCAGCATTTGAGGCAGACCCTCCGCTCGGTAATTCCATCTTTGGCATTGTTTGTGTTTATGTCCCAGGCCCAGAAAAAATAAATAGCTACACGGTATTGAAATCACCTGTCAAAATACTCGCTGAAGGTCTAGGGCACAAAGAGAAGTCTCTCTGTGGTTGGCTCACTTGCTTGAAGAATTTCAAAGGCTGTTTATCTCATTTAGCTTTAAAAAAAAAAAAAGGAAGGGACCTGTAATTACTGCATTTTGACCCCAAGACAGCCAATTACTTCACAAAAGCCCTCTCCAGGAAGCCCGACATTCGCCTGGCTAATTAGGCTGACGTCACTTGTCACTCACACGTTGCTCTTATCACAATGCAGGTGGACCCAGCCTTAAGAGCCTGCCAGTTGGCGGTGACTGTGGGTGGCACTGCGGGGGGTGCCGTGTGTTGTTTTTTACTACTTACTTTTATGTGTTCCTTGAAGCACGATCCCTTTCCCAGAGACAGACTTCCATCAAAAGGAAAGCTCTCCCAGACAAATTGGTCTCCTTTATTGTGTGAGGAGGAGGAAGCGGGGAAGAAAAAAAAAAAGGAGAAGCAGGAAGAAGGGAAGGAGGTGGAAGAAGAAGAGAAAAGAGGAGAAGAAGAAGAGGAAGAAGAAGAAGAAAGGAAAGGAGAGCAACAGTAGCTGTAAATGCTTCTGAGCATAGGAAATGGTTCTTTACCTTTTAGGAAAAGGGTTTGTTGTTTCAGCAGTTTGGTCCATTTTCTGGTCCCTCTTTCTTCTCACACTTTGGGAGTTGTGTGAGGCTGAGCAAATTAAAAGGAAACAAATCCCAAGTTTGTACAATTCTCCCCTCAAGACCTGGACATCTCTTCCAGGAACCATGCAAGGTGGGTGACAAAGACATCTGACCTTATCACACAAGGACAGGCAGAGAGTAGATGGTGTGTCTGGTTCCTGCTGCTCAGTCCTCAGCCAAGCCTGAGAATCACGCGGCTGGAGGTCTACATGTCCCTCGCTTGGCCTTTAACCCCAGGATGTGCCAGCAATTGAAACAAAGTTGGCACACCGGGAGGTTTTCAAGGGCAGAAGGGAAATGAGTGAGTCCCTTGTGGGGGTGCAGACTTGAGGCGTCCCCTTGCTGACACTCACCAGGGTGTCTCGCAAGATAGGGAGATGATTATTTGGGTTGGGTGGGTCTCAGAAAGCGGAATGGGGCCCAACTCAGCTTGAACCAGCTTTGTGTAGGGGTCAGAATGAGCTGTGGAAGCTTCTAGTGGTGTAGAAATAGAAGTATTCTGACACTTGATAAAACAATATGGGAGACTTCACTCACAACAATCACAAAGGCATCGAGCCCATTGAAACCAGAGAAAGATGGGGCTTAACTCCCCAGGCGACAGCACCAGCTAGGGGTTTACTGTGCAGAGCAGACTTTGGGCGCCAGCTGGTAGGAACCACAAGGGTACAGGAGGGGTCATCAGTGCCACTGGTTAACCAGGTTCTCGCTGAAGGCAGCCAGGGTATCAGATATTGAAGGTGAGCTTGCAGCATTTAATTATATCTCACAGGAGATCTGATACCAAGGGCGGCAGACCTTCTGCTAAACTGAGTCAGCACAATCCTTGCAACAACTGAGCAAGGCAGGGGAAAGGCAGGGCCTGTGGACAAGGCCTCGGTGAGAAGAGGACCCAGAAGGCAGAAAGTTAAGGAGACAGCCATTGTCAACGGGAGACGTGAGAATCCCAAAACTTTAAAGGATCATTCTATGGAGAAATTGCCTAATAAAGATCCAGCCATATGCATGGAGCTTTCAGCAGGCCCTCACCTTCTTTCTCACCAAACTAATCCATTTTCTCAGGGTGAGCCAACAACAGAGCCAAGTGTGTATGTGTGAGTGTGTGTGTGCACGTGTGTGTAAGAGAGATAAAGGTTTTCAAGTTGAGACTGTGGCTCTCTTAGAAATATAAAACTGAACTGTGGCAACTCTTTAGCTGCTCTTCTTAATGCAAAAGTAAGCAAGAGGTCAGAACTGAAAGAAAACTCCGAAGAATGGACAAATTTAGAGTCTATACATGCCAAGGTGGTTCTTTCCACAGTGGGGAAGGAAGTCAATGGAAGCTCCACCCAAACACAAATGCAGAAGGGTGCGGCAGGCACTGTCTTGTTCTCCAGTGAAGCCACCCGGTCATCTTTCTGTTCCATCACCAGGTTGTGCACAATCGTCCCTGCTGTGCTCTTCTCTCCATTCCTCTGTGCATCTCGTTTGCTTTTAAAACAAATCACTGTCTCCCCTTCCTTCCTTCAGGTTCAGACATGGCCAACAGCAAGGACCTTCCAGGCACCCCGAGTCTCTGAAGCACAGCCCCAAGTGAGGGTATGAGGTCCGCCTCCTTTCCGGGTTCAGGGAAAGGAGAAATAACACGCACTGAAGTTCTGCAGTGATGCGTCCTACGGGAAGTGGGCTCTGGAGAAAACCTGCAGCTAGGAGTGGAATTTGGAGAATAAAGTAAAGGGTATTGCAAGAAGGGGACCATGGTCAGGCAGAGGGCAGGGAGCTCAAGCTCAGTCTGGCAAGGTAAGAATTCTGGCCTGAGCAGAGTGTGCAGGAGGAGGTGACAGTGGCACATGCAGGTGACAAGGGATTGGAAGGGTGCACAGAGGGTAGACTCAACCCAGAGTTAAGGCTCCTTTTCTCAGCAGGGAATTTAGAAAAGAAAAGCCATCTTGCAAAGAAATCTCACAGGGCCATAGGGTACAGCAGAGGCCCTCTGAGAAGACTGAGGCACAGGTGTTTGTACACTTGATTCCTAAACATGCCTCTCCATTTCCATCTGGGCCTCACAGTGGCCAAGCGGTAGGTGATCCCATTTAGAAAGCAAGAACTGGTCCACTTCCTTAAGAAGAACCACCAAGACACTGAATATGCAAACAGGCAGTGGCTAGGCAGATATAAAATTAGACTAGAGACCCACTGTCTGCAGCAACTGGCCAGGAAATGGAAAGTCAGACCTAAAGGAAGTCAGACCACTATCACTGGCAACTGGTCCAGGAAGTCAAACAATAAATAACCTCTGTAACAATCAGTTCCAAAGGTGCAGGACTGAATTCATAGCTGACAACTCTCCTGAGTTTTGTCTGCAAGTCCAGTTTAGGAGCAATGAGAGAAAGTCATATACGAGGCAGCGACCACTGCCATGGAGGCCCAGCTGCTGGCCGGCTGTCTACAGCTCCATGTCCACGGCCTGCAATCACAGCGCCCTGAAGCCTCCCCCTTCCCACTGTTCCCCCCACCTTGCCTCTGCATCCCTGCCAGATGCTACAGCAAGGTCTGAATAAACAACCTTTTCTTGTTCTCCCTGGGTGGTCTCTGTTTATTTCCATGCCATAAAGGGTCATCTACATCTTGCAGCAGGAGAGTGTTTACACCCACAGACCTGCTAATTTGACTCTTCAAGGTTATTTTTACCATTAATTTCATGTACTTCAACCAGGGGTGGAAAATGATCATGGACATTTACCATTTCTACATACCATATATCCCACAAGTAAATAAAATAATTCCAACATCCAGATGCGGTAAGAAAAAAAAGTAGGAACTTAGAAGTCTTGACTTTGCACCATTCATGAGCTCTTGCATCAATGTCTGGCTTTTGGGGAGTTATTTTCCTGTTCTCTGAATAGGGAAATTGTAGGACATGATGGTTAAGGCGACATGTAGTTCTTGCATCTGTGATTTCATAAAGCACAGGTTTCTCATTCCAGTCTTCCATGTGCAAATTTCAGGCTGAAAAAGTTCTTAAAGACTGGATGTGGTGGTGCACGCCTGTAACCCCAAGATTTTAAGAGGCTGAGACAAGAGGATGTCAAAGATTGCTCAACCTCAGCAATTTAGCAATTTAGGGAGAGCAAACTAAAAATATGATTTTTACCGCTGATTTCATGTTTCTGCCACAGGTGGAAAATTTAAAAATTAAAATTAAATTAAATTAATTATTTTAAAAAGCACTTGGGATGTAGCACAGTGGAAAAGCCCTAGGTTCAATCCCCAGTACCATGCACAAAACAGTTTTTATAAACATTAAATTTCAAGGTATCTTCATCTTTCAGAGACTATCTTTATTAAGTTCATTCATTCACATTTTTTTTCAAATATTTCTGAATCGTGTGGGAAAATGGGTAGAAACTTCTTTTCTGTCAGCTCCAAAAATTTACTGAACACCCACTCTGTGAAAATCACAGCACCAGATTATCTGGTGGCTTCAAATAGAAGAATGATTTGGTTTGTGGGCCCTTGAGGACCTTACACACCAATTGGAGGAAGATGAAATTTGCACTTGTAAATCTAACTAAAAAATACAGATGCTAAAACATGGATCTGGATGAGAGGTGTAGCAGGTGAACAGAGGAGGAAGGAAAATTCTTGATGGCCTTATCTTGGGAAAGGTGGGATTGCAGCTGGATTTGAGGAGTGGAAAAGAAAGAGAGCATAGAGATCATTGTAGGAAGAGCAAACGATGTGAGTCAGGAGGAGTCAGCTTGTATTTAGAGGCAAATCAAGTGCTTTGAGGCAAGAGAGATCGCTGCAACCAGCAAGGTTACTTCAGGTTGAAAGGTCAGATTGAACTGCCAACCCCACGCTTGGAGTTCTAACTTTTCTAATTGTTGCTGGCACCCTTTCTATTTTCATTAAATCTTTTATTATTATTTTACTTAAAAGCATAGTAAAACAAGTCAATTCACCCTTCCTGTGAGCCGGCGGAAGCCATAGGGGCCCAGGAGGAGTAACAAGAAGTCAATTTGCCCTTTGTGTGAACCAACCAGTGTGAGGGCTGGGAGACAAGAACACTGTCCCCCACCCCCCAAGTAACCAGCTGAGTCAGAGGAACACAGGCTGAGTTGATAGCAACTGAGGTACCAAAACAGCTTAATGTTTATATTGTTTGATTGACCTTGCAGGCCTAAGGCCAGTAGTCTAAGAGGATAACAATATGCAATATAGTAAATATGAGGGATTGCCTTCTATGTTATTTTTGAAATCCCTTATTGTTCTCACTGTTTTGTTTTGTCCTGTTTTATTGTTTTGTTTTATTCAATGTTCTGTTTTGATTGGTTGTATTCTGTCCTGTTTTGTTTGATTTCACTATGTCTGATGGTGTGGGCAGTAATTCTGAAGATAACAATAGGCATTAGTATAGCCATTGCTGATTTCTTATTGCCCTGTTTTGAAGTCCTGTATCACTTTCACTGTTTTGTTTTAATTGGCTTTATTCTGTTCTGTTTGGTTTGGTTTTATTCTCTTTAAAATGCACTTTCATTCTTTTGTTTTGATTTGTTTTATTTTGTTTGATTTTATGATGTCTGATGGTATGGACAGCTGTTTTGAAGAAAACAAGGGACATTATAGAAGCCATTGTTAATTTCCTATATCTCTTTCATTGTACTGCTGTGATTGGCTTTATTCTGTTTTGTTTGGCTTGGTTTTATTCTGTTTAAAATTAAAAAAAAAAAAAGTAAAACAGACTCCTCCTAGGAGTCTAAACACAGAATGAATGAAGTAGAGAAAGAATTGCAGCATGTTTGCCTTTTTTCCTGGGCATAACCTTAGTTATCTCTAGTAATGTTTTGTTTCTTATTGTAGGAAAATATACATAAAATGTACCATTTTTAAGAGTGTAGGACAGTGGCACTAAGTGCATGCATTTAGTTATGCAACCATCACCACCACCCATGGCTGGAGTTTTTCAGTGTCCTAAACTGAAAGTGGGTATCCACTAACCACTGCTCTTCTGGAAATGGTGGCACAGCCCTCTGGGAGGCTGAGGTAAGAGGATCAAAAATTCAAATCCAGCCTGGACAATTTAGCAACTTAGGGAAACCTAGTCTCAAAATGAAAAATAAAAAGAGCTGGGGAATATAGCTTAGAGCAGATGCCTGGGGTTCAATTCCCAGAGCTCTTCCCCAGAATGAACGAATGGAAACTCCCCATTCGTTTTCCCCCTCAGTCCCTGGTAACCACTGTTCTACTTTCTGTTTCTGTGACTTTTAATGCTCTAGACACCTGACGTAAGTATAGTTGTACAATCCATGTTTTTTTGTGTTTAACTCATTTCTCTTTGCAGAATGTCTTCAAGGTTCTTCTGTGCTATAGCCTATGTTGGAATTTCATTACCTTTTAAGGTTGCATACTATCTTGTTGTATGTACATAATACACATTATTTATTCACCCACCAATGAACATTTTACATTTCTTCACATTTAGGGTATTGTGAATAAAGCTATTTTAAGTGTGGGTACACAAAATACCTGTACATACACAAAAGTGGACTTCTCGGATCACAGGGTAATTCTATTTGTTTTGTTTTTGTTGTTTTTTTTTTTTTCTTTTCGAGGAAACATCATAAAATGTTTTTCACAACTGCTGCCTCATTTTACATCTCCCTTAGCAAAGCACAGGGTTTCAGTTTCTCCAGTGCTCATCAACATTTGTTATTTCCTGTTTTTTTTTTTTTTTTTTCCTTAATGGCTACTCTAAAGGATGTGAAATGGTATCTCCTTGTGGTTTTGATTTGCATTTCCCTAATAATTAAATGCTGAGCTTATGTTTTTTGACCCTTTGTATACACCATTTTAAAAGCAGTGTCTTCTTAAATCTTTGTTCCATTTTTTAACTGGGTTGCTTATTGTTGTTGAATTGTAAGAATTCATTACATATTCTGAGTATTGATTCTTTATCAAATGTATTATTTATAAATATTTTCTCCCATTCCGTGCTTCACCTTTTCACTCTGTTGATAGCCTCCTTTAATATACAGAAGTTATTTTTTTTATGGTGTCCAACTTATTCATTTTTCTTTCATTGCTTGTGGTTTTGGTGTCATTTCTAAGGAATCATTGCCAAATGCAGTACCATAAAACTCTTCCCCAATTTTCTCCTCAGAATATTATAGTATCCATTCTTATGTTTATGTTTTTTGTCCATTTTGAGCTAAGTTTTATGTGTGGCATAAGGTAGAAATCTAGCCTTATTCTTTGGCATGTGAATATTCCATTTTCAAATATTTGTTGAAAAGATTGTTTTTCCCCACTTGGTGGTCTCACCTTTGTAGAGTATCATTTGATCATGTAAACAACAGTTTAAAAAAAACACAAAGGTTTATTTATGGACTCTCTCTTCATAATAGCATTCAAAAAAAAAGGAAGAAAGAAAGAAAGAAAGAAAGAAAGAAAGAAAGAAAGAAAGACCTAGGTATCAATATAATGAAAGGGGTAAAAGACCTCTACATTGCAAACTACTGTACTCTGAAAAAGGAGACTGAAGAGGATATTAGAAAGTGGAAAGAGATCCCTTGTTCTTTGGTAGGAAGAACCCATGTAGTGAAAATGGCCATACATCCAAAATTTTATACAGGTTTAATACAATTCCTATCAAAATTCCAACAGCCTGTCTCACAGAATTAGAGAAAACAATCCTAAAATTCATTTGGAATCAGAAGAGACCTAGAACAACAAATGTAATTCTGAGCAACAAAGGCAAGGCATGGGGCATCACAATCCCAGATTTGAAATTATACTACAAAGCTACTGTGACAAAAACAGCATGGTACTAACAAACAAACAACAGACCTGAGGATCAATGGAACAGATTAGAGGATACAGAAATAACTCCAGACATACTCAGCCACCATATCTTTGACAAAGGTGCCAGACACACTCACAGGAAAAAGATAGCCTCTTTAATAAGTGGTGCTGCAAAAAAATGACTTTCTACATGCTGAAGACTGAAATTAGACCTATATGATTTACCAGGCACTAAACTAAAACTGAAATAGAATGAAGACTAAATATTAAAACAGAAACATCAAATCTGCTGGAAGATAGGATAGGTGTAGGCCTGAAGACATCCGTGTAGGCCAAGATTTTATGAACAAAACCTTGATCCCACAGGAACTGTCACAAAGAATCAACAACTGGGATCTCATTTTATTAAAAAATATTTCCACAGCAAGAGAAACCACCAACAGAATGAAGAGACAACCCACAGTGTGGGAAAAAAATTTTGCCAGCTGTTCCTCAGACAAAGGATTACTATTTGAATATACAAAGAAACAAACAAACAAAAAAATCGGACTCCCAAATTTAAAGACCCAGTCCAAAACTGAGCATCTGAGATGAATACACACTTCTTGAATGAAGTACAAACAGCAAATAAATAAACAAAAAAATGTTCAACATTACTGGTTATTTGAGAGAAGCCAGTTAAAATAAACATGAGATTCCATCTCACTCTAGAAAAAATGGCCATTATCAAGAAATCAACCAATAACAAATGCTGGTGGGGCTGTGGGAAAAAAGAAACACTCCTCCACTGTTGGTGGGAGTGTAGACTGTGCAATGACTGTGGAAATCAATGTGGAGATTCCTTAAAAAACTAGGACTAGAGTTCCATTTACCCAGCCATTCTCTTTCTTGGTATCTTCCTGAAAGAATTAAAAGTATCATAGCACAGTAATATATTCACACCCATGTTTAGAGCAGCACTATTTGTGATACCCAAATCTTGGAAACAGCCCAAATGCCTACCAACTGGTAAATGGATAAAGAAGATGTGGTTTTTTTATACAAGGGGGTACTACTGTGCCATAAAGAAGGAAAATCTTACACGTTTCTAGGTAAATGGATGCACCTTGAGACTATACTCTTAAGTGAAATAAATCAGGTACACATGTATAAACACTGCCTTGTTTCTGTGGTGTGGGAAATAGGAAGAAAATGTTCCAGTGGGGAGTGGAACAAAGGAGGGGGCAGGAGGGAAGGAAAGAAGGGACAAGTAAAAAAACCAAAAGAATAGAAGGAAAAAATGGAAACACAGCTTTTGTAAGTGGGGAGGAGAGGAGGGGTTGAAGTGACGGTAGCGGAATGGGAAAAAACCAAGTTACATCATGTACTGGTACAAATTCTCTATGATGAGTGTAATCATTATGTATATCTAAAATGTACCCCAAAAAATCTGATTAAAAAAAGCATGTAAGACAATTGTACTATGTTAAGGTACACTTTTAGCTACAATTGTCCCCATTGAATGACAATTATTTTTTGTTCTGTCTTTTATTAAGTTTTTTGTATAAGAGAATCCATGCAATTTTTAAACAACAACAAAAATAAATTTAGTGTAAGTAAAATAAATAAATAAATTTTCAGCATGAGTTGTGCGTGGCAGCACACACCCATAATCCCAGCACTCCTGGAGGCTGAGGCAGGAGAATGGCATGTCTGAGTCCAGCTTGGACAACCTAACAAGACTGCCTCAAAATAAAAAATAAAAGGACTGAAGCTGTAGTTCAGTGTAAAGGGGCTGGGCTCAATGTTCAGTACTGCCAAAACAAACAAACAAACAAATAAAATAAAATATGTATTCTATTGAATACTTCTCACTTTTGCACCATTATAAAGTAAAAAAAAAATCAACTGAGCCACCACAAGTCCAACCCTACACCGTAAGTGTGAGACCATCTGTACCATTTTATGCTTCCTTCAACACCATAAGAGAGAGAGCTATTTTCTCCGCACCATCATCGCCTTTGCTATCATCCTGTTTTTATCTGAGTTGCTCTGCTACGTGAGTCGTGACGTTTCATTGTGATTTTCAGGAATGCTTCTCCTTGCTTTTCTGTTAGTCCTATTACTTGACGCTGCTGCCTTTCCCCCTGTATTCCCACATGAAATGAAACTCTTCCCCCTTCCCTTCCCTTCCCTTCCCTTGCCTCATTACTCCGGTGGGATTAAGGTAGCGTGGAGAAGCGTCCCCCTTTTCTCTGGGATTATATTGTCCTCTGGGAGCTGCGGTCCTGGCTTCCCATTTGCTAGTGACTGCCGGGTGCGTGGCCAGCGGGGAGGGAGAAGGGACAGCAGCTGGCCTGCCTTTGTGCTTGTTTTCATTCGTTTTCCAGTCACAGCTCTGGCTGTCTGGCTTTGTGCTGCCCAGTGGGACGAGGGGAATGGAAATGTGTCGCTGTTGTTCGAGCCTCCTGGACAGTAAAAACAAAGGCAGCTGCACGCCTTTCCCTCAACCACGTCAGGTAACGCCTCCAAGGACCCTTCAGAGGTGATTGACGTGTTGCCAAGACTTGAAATTTGCAGAGCTCCAGACAAGGCCTTCCATAAACACTGATTATGTGCCTACTATGTGCCTGCTTCTTGGAGGTGCTCAGCGCCCCGGATCTGCATCCTAACAAGCTGAGGCCCCTTCTGGATGCTCTCCGTGGGGAGAAAGACCTCACCCAGGATGGTGGGGTGGGGTGTTGGCATAGAGCGGACACGGTGGCCACAGCCATCTGGGGACCCCCGCCACTTACTTCACTCCCCAGGACTGGGGGACTCAGTCATCATCTCACCCCAGGTTTCTCCAGCCTGAAGGAGCTGAGAGTCGAGTGACCCCTGCTAAAATCACCAATGCCTTGATCCTATCCAGCAGGTTGAACCGGAAGCTCTAGAAGAGGCTGGGTTTACAATAACTGTCCAGAGGGCTGGGGATATAGCTCAACGGCTCAGCGACTACCTGGCAAGCACAAGGCCCTGAGTTCGATTCCTGGTACCAAAATATAAAATAATAAAATAAATTGTCCAGGTATGCTATGGACAGATTTGTGACCCATCTCCCGCCCACATTCGTATGTGGAGCCCTAACCCCAGGGTGACAGCAGCTGCAGGGGAGGTCTTTGAGAAGCTCCCAGGTTTAGACGAGGCCATGAGGAGGGTGCCCTAGGGTGAGATTAGTGTCCTTGTGTGTAGAAACACCAGCAAGGGTTGACACATCACCCAGAGAGGGCCACGTCAGCACTCAGGGAGAAGGTTACCACCTGCAAACCAGAGAGCGGTCACCCAGCCTGCTTGCCTCTTGACTGTGACCTCAGTCCCCAGAACTAACACAGTGAGGAGCCCCCAGTGTAAGCCAGAAAGGGACCCCCCTCAGCAGAAAGCAAACCAGCCAGCCCTTTGACTGTGTCCCTCCCAGCACTGAGAACTGTGGGAAGCAGACCCTGCTGTTGAAGCCACCCCAGTTCTCGAGTACTTTGTGATGGCCAGGATGCTGTGATTCTCAGGATTGTCCCAGTTAAAAACCATAACCCAAAGCTGATTCTCTCATCACAGGTGAGGGCCCTAAAGTATAGCAAGGGTTAGAAACCACATCCTGTGTCCCTGTGACTGGTCAGTGACCCAGCCATGGTGGAATCTAAGTTGTCTGACTTTGAGACCGGGTTCCACTCCATCAACTCAAAGATGACAAATAGATTTTGCCTCTTGTCAACTCTGGTTGATTGTCGTAGCTGCGGAGGGAACCACGTCAGAAAGGATTCTGAGGACGAGCTACTGCTCAGCTGATGGAGGCTCCGTGCCACTCAGGGAGAGGCCCTGGGGAAGACCCATGATATCTGTGGGAAACCTAGATTGAGATTCCAGCTACGCACATCAACTAATGTGGCAAGAGGATCACTTTAACTCAATAAGAACAGTTCAATGTGACATGTAGTCCCCAGGCCAGCCACAGGAGCATCACCCAGGAGCTTCTCAGAGGGGGGCCTCTGGTCAGACCCGGTCCTAGTGAGTCAGAACCTCTGAGTGCAGAGCCCTCAAATCTGTCCTGATGTTCACATGGCCGGTTTGCGAAGCATCACACTGGGAAATACGGACAGTGGTGTCAGTGTCTCCGGCTGGCACGGGTGAGAAGCCACTGTGGACCTCGGTCTCCCTTTCCTGATATGGGGCCTATTTCCACGGGCTTGCTCTGTGTATAGGTCAAAGGTGTGTTTGGGGCTAGGGGCATAGCTCAGTGGTAGGGTACCTGTCTTGCTTTCAGGAGGTCCTGGGTTCCACAGTCTTTACTGGAAAAAAAATAAAAAGTGCCTCCTCTGGCCAGCCTTCCATCTGAGGTCAGTATTTGACACGGCCCCCGTGCAACCTCAAAGTCTATTTCTCCTCGGGTGGCATGTGGGACAAATGGGATGGCTCAGAGATGGCCTGAAACTCAGGCCTCAGAACCCGCAGAGCCCGTGCCAGGGCTGGGTATTTTTAGCTCAGGACATCTGCTCAAACCAGCCCCACGCCTGCCTCCTCACCATGGGGCCAGCATGGAGCAGGGACTGGCTCCCTTCCCCTCAAACCTCCCCTCGCCTGCTCAGCCCTGCGTTTGGGAGCCTGGGTGGACGGGAGACAGTAAGCATTTGATTGCTTACATTATTTTGGTTCAAACGTGGCCCCCGGCCCAGGCCTCATTAATCTATTTTTGCATGGTACATGTCTGTCTCACTTGGGAATTGGTGGCCGCCCTATACTCTCTTTCAGCCACTCACCCCTTTGCCACCCACCCGCTTGATCTGGGCCAACATGTCCTCTAGTATGGAAAGTTCGTGAGCATCGCCCCATCAGCACCCTGGAAGCCAGAAATCCATTCCCCCTGCTGCCACCCTCAGCCTCCGACCTGGCCACCAGACGGCCTGCCCAGGGCTGGACACAGGCACGCTTCTCCCCCAGGCCCCTCAAGTCGTACTCGTGGGAGCGGTGGGCTCGGGCCTGGGCACCTGCAAAGCCAGGAGAACTCGGCCAAGAAACCAAACCAGCTCCCATGGGTTCCGGAAGTCACTGAACCCAGACATGCAGATTGCAACAGGTTTCTGCTCACCCCGACCCTGGGATGGAGAAAAGCAGCCCCCGGACACGACGGACCCAAGATCCCATTACGGGTCCCTGGAGCCAAGCGGGCCCCTTCCCAGCCCTGCCGCCATCTGCAACAGCAGCCTGTTCTGCATATGGGGTGGAAACTGTCCTGGCAAAACACAAAAAGTAAATATTTAAAGGAAAAGAAAAAAAAAAAGAAAAGCACACACAAAGAAACAAAATGCCTGTGTTTGTGTTTCCATGGGCGGCCGCCAAGGCCCGGGTTCAGGGTGCCATATGGTTTGGGAGCCGTGCGTTAAGCCCCTCGTGGCTGGGAGAAGCACCCGCCCGTGGGGCCGGCCAGGCCCTCCTGCATTTGTTGTTCATTTGTGAGTTTCTCGCGTCCCTCCGCCTACGGCTGTCAGTGTATTTACAGGTTTTGGATTTCTTGATGGGCGCTAAATCACCGCACCACACAGAGCTGCTGCAGACTGTGACGGGGGGAAGGGAGGCCACATGGGCGATTAGACGCCCGGTGAAGGACAAAGCCCTGTGGCACCCGGGATGCAAACAAGGTCACTGTCTGGCGCTCAGATGATGGATACCCTCCCCAGGACGCGAGTGTGCAAAAGGGATTTGGGGTGTTGGCCTTAAACCCCACTTGGCTTCCTCATGGAATGCAGCTGAGCCAGCATCTTGGAGAGCCAGCCTGGCCAGGAACCGGTGGCAGCGACAGAGACAAGGAGGGTCGCCCGCCCGCATGCCACAGCCTTGCTCAAGTTTCCCTCAAGATGCAACTGTACCCCTCAAGTTTCATGCTGAGGAGCCCTGCCGGCCTCTGCACAGTCAGCTCCTGGGATGGGGCGCAGCACCAATAGGACAAATTGGGGAGCCGACCAGATACAAGGGGCAGCTGTTCCACTGGGGAAGTTCAGACGAGAGTTCCTGGTCTACACCGTTTGTGTCCAAATCAGGCTTCTAAGCCTTTTGCCCATAATCTTTACTTACCACCCCTTGTTTTCTGCCTGATGACATCTCCAGAGACAGAGCCAAATGGAGAAAATTCCCTTTTGATTTCTTACTCAGTCGTATCCAATTCCCACAGAGACTCTGTTTGATTTGGGCCCTGTAACACATTTATTTGGTTCTGGGAGATTACTTAGCAGGAATCACAGGCGTCTTTAGGCTGTGGGTGTGTGGGTGGGTAACGGGGCCAACATATGTGTGTTCATCTTTGAAGACAGGGAAAGACATAATACGAAATCATCACATTTATTTTTTGCAGCTTCTAGCCTGGGTTTACAAAACAGCTGTCAGCATCCTGATTTGGAAGTGCATGAGCTCCACTTCTTTACTGTAATAAATCATGCCTTGAAGTTTCATGATTATGAAAGCAGCAGATGTTAGGGACCTTAAGAAGTCATTTTACTTATGCCTTCCTTACCGCTGATCCTTTTAGTGTGAGCTGTTGGCTTAGATTTTTGATAAGATGCCCTAGTGTGTCAGTATTTCTGGAGTTCAAAAGCCAGGGTGATTGTTCACAGCTAGAGATTAAGCCTTGGGAATATCCGAGGAGAGGCACATACTGTCACCAGACTATATGAGCCAACACCACAGATGTAGCTGAGCAGAAATAGAGTAATATGCCACAAAATTAAGTAAGCCCCAGAGTAGGCAAGAGAGGGAGCCCACACAGGTCTCATGGGAGGCTCCACTTTGACCCAAGATAGGAAGTAGCTGCCTCCCTGCTATCACAAAGGGTGGGCTAACCAGAGCTGTGATACATATAAAACAGGAATGGAGATTAACTTCTTTTAGAAATACTGACATTATTTTAAGGCTATATGTTTTCCTCAGAGTACAATTTTGACTTTACCTCATAGGTTTTGAAAAGAATCATTTTTCTTCTCCTTAGTTTGTAGCTGATGTATTACTCCTTTGGGCCAACTCCCCAGGATGACTGTAAATATGTACCGATGAAAATTTTTTAAATTTTTTTAAAGGCTCTGGTGGCTGAATAAATAGCTAATTATTTTAGCATCAAAAATATTGTTCCAGATTGTCCTTTTCTACTATCTTAATAGGCACCACCAGATTATTTTTCCAAAATGAACAGCAGTTCACCAGCGTCAGGTGAGGCATTCACTCCCTCAGATCTTACCTGGAAGTAATTATCATCACTACAGCATTTTTATTTTTTTGCCAACCTGATTAGTAAACCACTGGGTTTCTTTGTTATTGTAATTAGCATTCTACTGATGTTAGGCATATATTCAAATGTTTGATACTCATTTTCATTTCAACTTCAGTGAATTAATTGTTCACTCTTCTTCTTCCTCCTTATCCTCCTTCTCTTCCTCCTTCTCCTCCTCATCTTCCTCCTCTTCTTCTTTTTGCTTAAAATTTTGTAAGAAGTTCTCACTTTTGCTACCATATGTGTTTCAAATATTTTCCCTGGTCCTATCATCTCTGTCAATATTTTCATATGGTCTTTTTCAAGCAAAAATATATATAATTTTGTATGTAATCAGATAGCTTAGGTTTTTCCCTTAAGATAGTTTGATTTTCTCTCTGACTTTAAAAGGTTTCCCCTCCTAAAGGTTAAAAATATGTTAAATTCCTGATTAGAATTGCTTTAAATATTACTTTAATAAATTTTATACATTTATGATACATTTTTCTATAGCAGGGCCAGGAAACTATGACCCATGGGTCAACTCTAGCCCATGGGCATTTTTTATTAATAAAATTTTACTGGAACAAGAAACTCATTGTTTATGTATTGTTTATGGCTTTTGTACCACAATGGCCCCTTTAGATAATGATCACAGAGACTCTCTGGCCTGCACAGCCTAAAATATTTAGTACTCTGCTTCTTTATAGAAAAAAAATCTGCCAATCTTTGCATACAGAAGGTATGTGAATGTCTCTTTTCTTCATTTTAATAATGTATTATAATCTATCTTCCTCTTCAAAAGGTTGAAAATGGTAGGTCCTGCCTTATTGTTGTGAAGATTAATTAAGGTAATTAATTAATGCTACGTAGCTCATAGAAAACACTCAAAAAATAACAGCCGCTCTTTTATCCTGAGACAAAGAGATGTGATAGACAAGAAGATATAATTCTTGCCAGTCCCCATGTCTTAATCATTGAAAACTTTTGTTTTTCAAGCAACCCACTGGCTTATTAAAATTGCCTTTCTTGACTGTGAAATTAATAGAAAATTTATCCTGGAGATTTTAAAAAAGAAACAAGAAATAAAATTGAAATCTCCCACGATTTCT
>RJWM01037429.1:0-17451 GCA_004363535.1 Dasyprocta punctata
CAAGGACTCAGGTCAGGCTTTTCTGGCATTTGGGCACCACGGACACTGCCCAGAGCCATGGGCAATGACATCAGTCCAAACCATTTCAATGTCACCCCTGTGACACCCCAGAAGGCTGTCTACAGTGCACCCTCTCGGGTGACACACAAGTCACCATGAAGACCTAAGGACCCAACAATCACTCAGAACTAACTCATCTCAGTGCCCACCGGTCCTTCCAGGCCGTGGATGCCCACCAGACTCCTGGCCTTCACTGAGCTCCCTGTGCACTGACCCATGGCCTCCTTGTCTCTGCAGCCCCATGAGCTCCCATGTTCCCCACTCCAGCTGCTCTGGCCCTAGGGTGGGGCTCCTGCTCCCCTGAGAGTCTCCACCCCACACTCCTCTGGCAGCCCTCCTCTCCTCGGTGCCCTCTACTTCCCTCCAGCTCCTGGCTCAGCAACTGACTCCTCCAGGAAGGCTCCCAGCCCAGCCCTGACTCTTCAGGTCCCTTGTCCTGTGCTCCTAGTACCTCCATTCTTCCACTTCCCTAGCAGTTATTACGGTGGGAGTTTTGTTTTCATTGAGTGACTCCTTGATGGATATCTGTTTTCCTTGCTGGCTGCAGCTTCCCTGAGGGCAAAGACAGTATCCACCTTGCTCATCATGGCATTGAAGGCCAAGCACTTTGCCTGGCATGTGCTCTTTAACCACTTGCAGAGTCACTTCCTGTGTGTCCCTGTGGAAGAAGAGCCCAGGCAGCCACCCAGCCTGGGAGCAGAGGAAGAGCACGGTGTGCGTGTTTGCAGAGTTGGTACCCCACTCCTCGAGGTGTCCAGGCAAGCAGGAAAATGACCACATGCCCACACGGCCCTCAGGTGTCGGTCAGTGAAGATGGTAGAAAGAGTTCGCTCTCTCCCTCTATGACACCTGCTACGTGCATGTCCCAAAGAGCAGAAATGATAAACAGCAAAATAGCAAAGGTCCAGTGGCTGCCTGCCATCGTGTCCCTGCCTCCTACACATCATAAGCCTACTAGCCGTCATACTGCCTCTAATACTACTAATAGTTACAGCTCGGGCTTACTGGGCACTTCCTCTGTACCAGCCAGTATTTAAGTACCCCCCACACACAAATCTTTGTTCTCCACATTAACCCCATGAAGCAGTTATAATCATATCCCCCTTTTACAGTTGAGAAAACTGAGGTACAGAGGTTTTGTAGTCATTTGTAGCTAATGACCGGCATGTCTGGGATGCCTGGTTCTATGGCCCGAGTTCTTCACTCTGGGTTTGCCATTCTGCTTCTTCTAAACAAAGGCAAAAGCAAAATCATCTTCTTCAGCATCTTTGTGGAATGTGCCCAGCATTAGGTGCTATCTAGTAAGTGACGCGAGCCATAGCCTGCCACGCCCTTCCATGACAGCCCTCGCAATAGAGTCCTCAGGAGCTCAGAGCCAGGGAAAGGTCCCCCTCTTGGTCTATGTTCTGCTTTCTTTTATTGGGTAAGGATAGGTAAATAATTTGTTAATTTTCTTTCTCTGCTTTGGCTGCCTGAAATTTCAGAAATAAATATCCTGGATTATTTCCTGAGCTTCTATCAACCTCAGTTTCCTGCCACATTTGTTGAAGGTATTCACCTATCAGTTTCTTATCACTTAAATGTGTCCCCTCCCCCCCACACACACACACACTGTTCTCAGAGTCATTCAGTCTTGGGTTTAGGGTGAGATATCCCAATGCCTCTTTCAAATAGGGGTTCAGCCATTATCATTTTAAACTGCAGACTCTTGCTTTGATAAGGACAAGCATGTGGACATCTCAGCTTCCACCCACATGCTGTCACCACCCCTGCCCTCTCTCCAGCCACACTCACCAAGATGTCATCTCCCCAAACATTACAATGCTACAGCCTTTCCCTTAGGCCTCCCAGCTCTAGAACAGGCACCCTGGGGCCATAGCTGTGGTGTTTGTAGACTGCCTTAGTCACGTGGGATTGAACACCATCACCATCTCCTGCCTGTTCATCAGTGTGCCCCCAAATTCCTTCTCAACCATCTAAAAAGATCACAGTGAGTTATAGTTCCTATAGGTTTATTTCCAAAATAATAGATATTTGGAATACACTGAATGGCCACCTCTCATCCCAAAATGCTCTGGTCCTGTGGCACATGATAACCCAGTGCCTGGTCCTGGTGCCCATTTCTGTGGTGGCATAGCCCAATGCTCCCCTAGGGAGTGGCCCTTCCTGCTGTGACTCAGTCTAGGGTGATCGGCAGTGATGGTGCCTCTCTCCTGGCCACAGCACAGTCAGATGCCCTCCCTGGAGGTGACCTGTGAACACAGTACCCCTGGGGCCAAGCATGGTTCCTAAAGACAGCAATACCCTAGGGCTAGCAACCATGAGCTCCTGCTACTCAGGACCTGGAGGATGCCCTGCTCCTTGTCCTGTTGCTTCTCCAACCTCCAGCTGCTACTCTAGCCCTGAACCGAGTCTCAATTCCTGTGCTGCCTCTAATAGCCAGGTTGGATTCTGTGGCTCACAACTCTAGAACCCTAACTGATACACAACACCCCCATTATGAATAATCAGCCTAGATTTTATTTGAGGTCTCTTTTTACTGCTAACAACATGCGAGGCCAATAACCTCATGATATAAATTACAGGGCCCCTAAGGCAGGATTCAGGGGAAGAAAAAGAAAAGCCCAAAAGCTATTGCAAGAAGAGATATAAGATTCTATGATAGCTTAAATTGTTTTCGAACTAAACACTCTCCCATCTTCCAGTCCCAGTGGAAAACACATGCTTCCCAGGTTTGGGGTTGGCCCAGGCCATGTGCTTCGGCCAGTGGATGGTAGTGTGTGAGTGCACCTTGCCAAGCTTAGGACTTAACAGCCCTTCTGTGTTTATACTTTGCTCTCTCAGAGCTTTCAACCTCTCCAAGGTAAGGATACATTCTAGGAAGAATGAGAGTCATAGGCGACCAACCTGATCCCAACTCTCAGCCTGGAGCCAGACTAGAGAAGACAGACTACAGATACATGAGTAAGAAGAAAATGCCTGCCATGGGATTGTAGGGTGCTTTGTTATGCAGCATTATTCTGGCCATAGCTCACTGATACATATTTGTCAAAGCTTCTGTTTACGCTAAGCCTCGAAGTGTTCAGAGTCATCATGACTAGAGGGTGGGTGCAGGCTTACCTGCCACCTTGACCTGGTTGAAGGCACAGGCTCTGCAGGGCAGCACCTGGAACTCTTCTGCCTGGTACATGGAGTAGTCAGTGCTGGCGACCACCAGGGTGTCTCCAGGCCTCCAGGACCGCACATCGTCCTCCAGAGTCAGGATGGTGCTGTTTACGTTGGTGTCAATGGTAACTGTGAGCTTGGGCCTCACTGTAACCGAAACAGGATGGACTGAGACACAGCCCTTTGCTTGGCAGACTGCTGACCTCTTCCCTTCTCCTATACAAGCAAATGCCAGGTTCACCTATCCAAACCCCAAATCACAAGCTCCCTCCCTCCATCTCGGTGCAGGGTTTTGAAGTCAACAAAAACCCGACCAGAAAAGAGCCATTCATTAGCTCTGGGCAGGGAACTTTCCACTAGCTTCTGAAGAAAGTTAAATGTAGCTGCCTCACCACACCCACTTTGCTCAAGATGTAAAACAAATACAGTTCCTCTCAACTATTATTTACAGCAACTGCACGCCTCTCCCCTGCAGAAGTCCTGTCCCTAATGCCCGTTCTCCAGAGATGGCCACGTCCTCTGGGAACAAACCAACCATTCCCACTCCCTGCTGGCCGGCACTTCGGGCCTGGGTTTGGAATCACAGCATCCAGAAAGGCAAATAGAGGTGTATCTCTGCGGGAAGGTGTGGGGGTCTGTGCTGCCCATCTATGCCCCACTGTTCTTCTGCACCCCACTGTCCAACCACACTCTGCCAGCCTGCAGCTCAGGCTTCCCTTTCCTGAAAGGCTCGTGGGCAGGGTGGAGCTGACCGCTCAGCTCCAAATCCCCTCCCACTGCCCTGTGTCACACAAGGGTACCAGCCACCACAGGCACAGCGGGAGGACTGTCACTGTGATGCCACAGCAGTGGCCCCACCCCAACGCCCACACCGCAGGAAAGAGGCCGCTTACCAGGCTTCCCACAGAGGAAGCGCACACGGTAGCTCTGGCAGGCGCGGCCCTGGTCATAGCAAGCGAACCTGTAGTCCTGGCCCTTTTTGTAGACAACCTCAGTGCTGAGCTTGACTCCGTCCATTGTAGTGGCCTGGAAGGGACAAAAAAATCACAGAGCAAAGTAATTTTCCTTGTCATAGAGGAAGAGGATGATGATTGATGTTCTCACTCTGTACTTAAAGGTCTAAAGTTGCCTTTGCCACAGAACTATTTACAATGGTCCGAGAGGCTCGTTCCAGCTGCCCACAGGAGTTTTGTTACCAAGTAGAGCATGACACCTTGAACAAAGGCCTTGCATGGGCCACACACCCACACCGGGGACATCCACACCAGGACATCCTACTGTGTGTCCCACAGCGGGCACTCAGCACCCGGCCCAGCCACTTCCCACAGCGTGGACACCACCACCACGTGCCGATGGGATTTCATCTGTGAGGACTCACTGTGTCCCAACCCGTGGGGCCGGAATAGGCTTCCATATCACACAGGAGTCTCCTAAAGACCCGAGGCCCAGGCTCCATTCCCCAGCGCTCAGGGTCAGTTGTGTCTGGGCTGCAGCCTGGGCGTCGGGGTATTTAGAAGCTGCCCTGGTAACTCTAAGAGGTCAAGTAGTTGGAGGAACACTGTTGGGGTTCAGGACCGAAGTCTTTACGTACACCTCACATCATCTTCACAGCCAAATCAGAGGCTGTCGTTGATGTCACCAATGGGAAAAACGCCAGGTGGGGAGGCAAAGTGACTGGTCCAGGATGACAAAGCCAGTGAAAGAGCAGACTGTTGGGGACCACGAAGTATAAATTGAATCTAGGGGATGTCCACACTTGTTCTTGTCCTGCCCTTGTGCTAGATTGGAACTCAGAAACTCCCCACTCTTTTCTGGTCACAGCTGGAAGCCCTAGGGCTAATGATTGCTGTGGCACTTACAGGGCAAGAAAAGACCTGCCAAAGCGGATAAGACATCTGGGGAAACTGCAGTTTCCTCACTGCCCTCCTGCCTTGTCCCTATGTCCTTGCAAGAATGCTTTGCTCTCACTATCCTTCCTCAGTGGCCACTACTGTTCCTGGAAACACCCGCTGCCCTGCACCCATCGTCCTTGACTCAGATGTAATGAATAAACACCAAGGTTCTGGCTGCCTTGTGGCCTTTTGTTGCCCACAAACAACTGGTCATCCCAGATCCCTGCTGCACCCCTCTTTTGTCTCTGGCTATTTCTCCCCACCATGCACTGTAGCACCTGGCAGGAGACAGGATTCACTGCAGGGGTCCTTGATAACTGGTACTGTGGAAAGGGTTGCCAGTAGCAGACCTTGAACCCAGTCGTACCTGACTGCAAAGCTAGGGCTCCTGAGCCCCTCCCTGCTACACCCTCAAAGCTCTCTCCCTGCTGTCCTTTGCTCACAGGTTGGCCCCTCCCTGTGGCAAAGCTTTGAGTAGGTGGCAAGAGCAGGGCTTCACCTGTCTCTCTGGTCCCAGGGCCTGGCACAGAGGGTCTCAGTCAACTTGGGGGCTGATAAGAAAGAAGCTACGAGTCCAGGTGGGGACCTAAGAAATAGACTCGGAGGAAAGCTCACCCTGACCGGCCGGCTGTGCCCACCCCTGCTGTTCAGAGACACAGATCATGTGAGGCCACAGTGGCTGTGATCATTGGCACAGAAACCAAAGGGACCAGGGTCAGGGGATAGAGGGGACATAAAGCTAACCATTAGAGAAAGAGGCAGAGACTTTTTAGGCAACATTATTTAGATCCAGTAATTATTTTGGCTTGAAGATCATGTAGCATGTGATAAAAATTCACAGCTAAAATGTAGGCCTCTCTTGCAAGCAACACACACACTTCAATTATCATGGGTGTTTCTCAGAGCCAGACCACGGGGCAGGCTTTTATAGGAAACCACTAAGGCTCTACAAGGTACAGACCTAAGCTCAAGGCCATCTGACCCCCAGAGCTGATGACTTCCTGAGCCCAGCATGGTCTTCAGCAGACCCTAAAATACGGAGACCCCGGCCTGAAGCATCACCAGGGAAGCTGGACGCTTTCCAAGGTACAACAACAATTTCAAGGGAACAGTTCCGCTTTTCTTTTTTCCCTACCTGAAGTACAACCCTAGTGTTGGCTAAGAAGAGTAAAAAGGGATCTGTCACTAGCCAGGTGTGGCGGCGCACATGTGTAATCCCAGCACTCAGGAGGCTGAGGCAGGAGGATTGCTGTGAGTTCAAGGGCTAGTCAGTTCAAGGTTAGCCTGAAATCTCCTAGTAAGACTCTGTCTTAGAAAACCAAATCAACCAACCAAACAAACAAACAAGTTCCATCACCATTCAGTGAAACAGCTCTCACCTTAAGTGGACATAAACTTATTGTTATTCATGCTTATAATAATAAAATAAAACCATTAAAATATTATCGGTACAATCAATAAAAACAATTTCAAGTCAAGGCACTCCTTATGGCTCAAGTACTTTGTGAACTGTTTACTTAATTCACAAAAGACTATCATGAGGGAACAATTATTATCTCTATTTTTGCATGTGAGGAAACTGAGGCACTAAGATACAGGACGGGGCCAGGACTGTGAGCAAGTGACCCAGGGGACAACCCTGAAGGCGACACTCCCCCTAGGGCCATGCAAGTGCAGAATCAGCATGTGAGAAGCAGTGCCCTGCCTCCTTAAACGCAGCACCTGGGAACCCGGGTGGTCTGGAGCTCAGGGTGAGGCGGCATCTCTCTGCCATCTCAGTCTCTCTGGCTTCCAGATTGCTCTTCTGACCCAAAGCTTAACCTTCAGCCCCTGTACCACTGCTGTGGAGAAACGAAAGGTACCAAGGCACCCCTCACCCCACCCCAGAAGCTCAGCCTTAGCCTGGAGGGGAGGAGGGACTTCAGGCGAGGAAAACTGAAGAAGGGCAAAGACGTGGAATGGAAAGGTTTCCTTGAAGTCATCTGGACTGGGCCAGCTGCCTCAGTCTACCTCCTCCCATGCCCTTGACACCCTCCCCAGAGGGTCCGACTACTCTGGTGCCTGCAGTCCCAGTGACCCGCTGTGTGCATGATATGGTACCTCACCGCCAGTGAGTATGAGGCAGAATGAGGCTAGCTTCCCTTTCCCAGCCTCAGAGACAACCAGGCCAGAAGTGCACTGTACAACACCACTTTCCCTTGCCGTGAGCGCGAGGAGATGCTCTGGCTATGGGATTCCGGGGGACACAGGCCGCCAGGAGGAGCCGGCACTCTCACAACCTGGCAGTGCTTCCTCCTTGGCTCGAGGGATGGAGCCTGGACTCACCTCTGCAGACGCACCAGCAGGCTGGCAGTTGGCCGCCTTCAATGGGCTTTGGTTTTGCCGAGACAAAGCCAAGATCCCATTATGGAATTGGGAACTTTGAATTAACAAGGGGCTACAAGCTAGGCAGAATATTTTCATAGAACGAAGCCACTTGCTTTGGGAAAGCTGCCCAGAGCCTCTGGTATGGGGAAACTATTGCTTGGTCTTTTATTCTCCTTTGGATCTCAAATGGTTGAGAGTTTGAACCCAGAGAATATATTGTCAAGGATGCTGGAGGGTTGTGGGGAGAAACTGGCCCTGAGCCACGGCTGCAGGCAGGGGGCGACAGAGCGTGGTGTGGCCACGTTGGAAGCCTGGTGTGTGTCCTCAGCCCAGGTCTAACTGAGCTCTGGGCTCCTTGGGGAAGGGCCCTTGTGTGTGTTTTGGGAGCAGAATAAAGGCTGGAGGAAAAATGCCTCAAGAAAGCTGTTTACTTGCTGCCCAGAAGTTACTCTCAGTCGAAGGGGTCTGGAGTCAGGCAGCTGGCAGAGAAACTCCAGCAGGCATCTGGAGACCAGAGAAGCATTCCTGAAGGATTTTCAGAAATATCTGAAAAGCGGAAGCTAGTAAGGGACCACATAGCCTGTGGTCAAGTGCATTGAAAAGATAAGATTATGGCTATTTCAGAATTAAGACTGGAATGTTTAAGGCTGCAGGAGAAAAATTCAATTAAACCCAGGAAGTCTGCGCTTTGAGGGGAGTGAGTGCCTTTTGATCCTTTTGGATGCAAGAATGGGCTGCAACTTGCAACCTAATCTGGCCAAATCCTTCTTCATAACTGTGGAGCCATGGGAAAGGAAGAGCTTGAGCCAAGTAGTGAGCCAGGCTTCCTTGGCCTTTGTTCAATGTAGGACAGAGCCTGGGCTAAGATGAGGGTCCCGCTTCAGTGTAAGCAGAGGGCAAAGACCCACCCAAGACTGTGTGATGGGGTTGGAGGATAGTCAGACCACCTGGTTAGGTGACCTGGAGGAAGTGTTTACAAATGTCAGCCACAGCTGTTGCCTTTGGTGTCCCCAGAAAACTCCCAGGATCCCCCATGAGTACCAGAGTCTGCCGGTGCTCAGGCCCTTTGTATAAAGGGCATAGAATTTAAATATTTCCTACACACATCCTCCTGCGTGCTCAGTCATCCCTAGATAACTTACAGCCCCTCACATTTGTAGATGCCATGTAGTTATACTATATTACTCAGGGTATAATGACAAGAAGGGAAAATCTATACATGTCTGTTGTATAGATGCAATTTTTTTCCCAAATACTTTTGCTCCCCAGGTGGCTGAACCTTTGGATGTGGAGCCTGCAGGCACAGAGCGCCAACTGTGTTTTTGCTGGCTGAAAGAGGATAAAATTGACAGGACTCGTCCTTCTCAAATGACTTCTAACTCTAGATCAAGCATTTAAATGGCCTCAAAACTTGCTTTGGTACAAAACCATGTGGAAGGAAATAAACCCTGTTTACTCAGCCTGTCACTCATGGCTTCCCTGCTCTCTGAACAACTCTGGTTCACAGCTACTGAGTTGCTGAATTTCGAGGCCTGAACATCAAATCTCCCAATGTAGCCAACTGTGAAAGTCGAGCTGTCCTTGGGACAGAAAAAAACACCAGGTAAGGATCCTGAGTTGGCACCCTGTCCTTTTTCAATGTTTTTATTTCACCCCATGGAGAAGATGGCCATGCCTGTGTTCTCCCCCTGGGCTTGGCTCAGCCTGTACCCCAAATCCTAGCCACAGTATGTGGGGCCCAAAAAAAGCCAGTCACAAAGTAAGGTGGGCAGGCCAAACCATCCTGACCTGGACTCCCTCACCCGTGAGTGCAGAGCAGGTGGAGGAGAAGGAGCAGACCCAAAAGAGAAGGAGTGTTAGCTTTGAGCAGGCAATAAGCCCTTGCCTCCATCTGTAAGGAGGCAACAGTGCTCTCTGACTCACTTTCAGCACAGGGAGGAGGGCCAGGAGAGTCACTGCACAGGTGACAGAGCATCTTGCAATCTATAGCATCCCCTTCAAAATAAAGCCTCCCATACAATTGGTACCTGTATGTCAAGGGGACGGTTGCAGATTTTGCCTGGGTAAGCCAGTCGGAGGTCTGAAATTTTCTCCCCTCCTTTAGTCTGAGACACTGTATCATGGTCGAACCATTCCGTCCACTCCACATCTAGGCAGAAAGCAAGACCAGGTCAGATGTACGTCCCTGGTTGCACCAGCAGGGGTAAAGGTGCTTCCAAATGACCTGTCGACTCTCTCGTCTTGTCTGCATTTTCTTAAAATACACTTCTTGTTGACTTTCTTGCTTTGTTAAGGCAATTTATAGTTCTTGTTACTGCAAAACCAACTAAGCACGAAGGGGAAACCCACCCGTGAGCCCATTATCCGAGAGCTACTGCCAGGCCTGCTGCTTTCTGTGTGCTGTGGGGGCTGTGTGACGGGCAGGTGCTGTTCAGGTTGTGTGTCCTGTTCTGTGCCATTGCCTGCCATGCAATGACATTTCATGAACTAAACTGAATGCTGTGGACCCCTAAGGACCTGAAACTCAAATCTTAACCATCCTTTTGGCCTATTCCCCAGTGGGGTTTGATTCAATAAAGGCCATGTGCAGTTGCAAATTTCTAGTTGAGTCTGTGACAGTTAAGTGTCTTCACTTCTGCAAGGAGAACCTTTTGTTCTGCATAGGTGATGGTTCCTTGATCACCCGCAGGTCTTGGGGGTGTCCACAGCTTCTTACCTTGGACCCACTCGCTGGACGAGGAGACATTGAAGTACTCGCCATGCTCCGTCTGGAAGAGTTTGAACACCCGGGCAGCCGCAGAGCCACGGTAGCCTGTCAGAGAGCAGAGCAGGCAGACCCCAATTCAAATGGTGGGGATCCAAGACAGGGAAACCCCCTATGCCTATGGGTCAGCAATTATATCTTTAAAAAGAGACTTTTTTCATTGACCAGTCCATTCATTTTTCTTGGAATTCAGATTATTATTTATTCTTTTGTTTCCCTTCTGAATGGTCAGACACAAGTTCCAATAAATCCAAGTTTGGAGCCCACCTTTCTTCAAGACTGAGCACCTCCTAAGGATGTTGCCAGCAGTGCCCCCCACGGCTGGACAGAGGGAACTGCTGCTGTGTGTCCCAAACCATCTCTGAGTCTCACAGGCCCAACATCTCTGCCCCGCTGTCTCCCTTCCGGCTCCTATCTTTTCTGTGTCTTGACTTGGTTTTAGAATAAGCTAAGGAAGACTTCTCTGAAAATGTAAATGCTGTCATATATGATTGAGCTATAGTCAGCATGGACCATTGCCACTTCCAAGTGACGAGGCCAGGTCAGCAGGCTAGTCACTCCCCCGGGGGGTGGCAGATGGGCAGCCATACTGAGGGAAAGACTGGGCTCAGAAAGACCCAGGGCCTCTTGGGTAGAAACATGCTGGAGGGACCCAGGGCTCTCACCAACCATAGATTACCGTGATATTCAATGTGGTCTTCCACCGAAGAAGAGGGATTTCCCTTCACAGTGAGAAAACTCCAAGGGTGCCTGCAAATAGCAAAAAGCAAAGTTCTTTGTGTGTCTGAACGTGCACTGGGGCAGAGTCGGACTTGGGTTGTGGCTGCGCCCTCTCCCTGCAGCTGGACTTTCCTGTTGGCCAGTGGGGCTTCCCCACTCAGCCAGAGGTCTTTCTTTGCAAGCAGTCTGGGCCTCCTCACCCCCTAGCCAGCTTGGTCCCCCTAACTGTGATCCTCTTTACCTCCACACTGTCAGTAGACTGGGTATGAATCACAAATAAATAAACACCCAACAGCCCAAGCGTGCTGCCTGCCAAGCTGGGTCACATCCTGCAGGAAGGGCTGAGTCTCTTAGGAAAGTGCCTTTCAAGGGAGGAGCTGTCTTCTGTCTTATCCACCTCCCCTAAGAGTGGAACTCAAGGAAAATGCCACAGGATCATGGGACCAGCCACCCCAGCCACCTGCCCCTGGTTTGAAAAGGCAAAAGGCAATCTTGCCCTTGCAATAGGGAGGGAAGAAGAAAAAGAAGGTTTCATTTTGGCAAGCAAAACACACCCCTCTCCTGTGGCAGGGCT
Source organism: Dasyprocta punctata (assembly GCA_004363535.1). Classification (NCBI taxonomy): domain Eukaryota; kingdom Metazoa; phylum Chordata; class Mammalia; order Rodentia; family Dasyproctidae; genus Dasyprocta; species Dasyprocta punctata. The sequence continues at coordinate 11,543 of RJWM01037429.1, forward strand.
CTGAGCTCGGGTGGGGTGGCTTTCTCACTCTCTTTGTCACCCCACCAGCCTAAGACAGAGCCCCTCCACAGTGACCACTCCCAGCTGAGAAACAGCAGCAAGGGCAACCTCTGACCTCCTCACCCTGCTTCCTGGAAGTGGACCACAGCCTGCAAGCCAGAGGAACCCTTCTCGTACCCAGCAGAAAGGGGTATCCCTACCTCGGAAGATGGGGGATCCCTCAGGGAGAAGGCGCAGCCAGGCTTTGCAAAGACTGAAGCTTGCTGCACTCTGCCAGCAAATCCTCCCCTACCCTTCTTCAAACTCACATCAAGTTGCCCAGGCTTAGCCTTTCCTTCCAGAAAACCATGTAAAACTCACTGCATTAAAGACACCATTCCATCCTTCACTTGTGAATCTGTCTGTTTGTTCCAGGGGCCCCAGACAAAAATTTAGATGGGAAGAAAGAAAGGTATTTCCCCCTTCTATCTCCACACGCCACTTAGGTGCCCGTGGCTTTTATCATTTTTGTTCAGATCGCTTGCCTTAGAAAGTAGGCCCTGGCTGAATGTGTGTAACCAGCTTGAAGGTTCAGCCCTGGCACCCTCTCCCTTCAGTTTTCCGTGGCTGGCACACCCTCTCATGCACGCCTCGCAGCCTTGCCCCTCCGTCCTCACCATTTCACACACCATGCAGCTGCCTGAACTGCCCCTCCTCTCCAGGATAGCCACACTTCCTCCCTTGGCCTTTCACGCTGCTGGCCGCTCTGAGGGGTGCCTGCCTGCCTTGCCCTCACCACGAGCCTGCACTACACCCGATATGGGCTCTGTCTTGCCCACTGTGTACCATAATAGCCACCCGCCGACCCAGTTTCCACTTTCTCACATGAGCTCGAGCAGCTGCCCTAGCCCAGCACCCCCCACCAACCTCTGCTCTATGACCAGTTCCTGGGTACATGGACAAAGGGCACATTCATGGCTTAGTGCTCCTGCTGATTGTACATGCCATGAGCTGGCCACACAGCGTAGGGGCAAGTGTGTGATCCCTCCCTGGCTCACCCAGGTTGATGGCACCTTCCATTCTTCCTGTGGCTCTTGTTTATAAGGAGAAAATGGTCGCTATCTTTTCCAGATTGCTTATTCCATACCAGACAGGATGACTGGCATTTTGCTTGTATTATCACATGTAATTCTCCTAAGGGTCTTGAGATAGCTCATTTGACACGTGTAGGGTCCATGCAGAAAGACCGTGAGTCACTTGCCTGCAGTCACACCTTGGAGGAGGAGCAGCTTACACCCACATCTAGACCATCGGATCTAGACTCTGGCCTCAGCCATTGTTGTTCTCTGCTGAGCCTCAAGCTGCCAGTCCCCTATGGTTTTATCTCTCATTGCAAATTAACAAACTGGTGTTTGGTTTATAAGACGATTTGAAAGTGCTTCGGGCTTGCTAACAAAAGAGCCTTGCCACGCCAAGATAACACCGTCATCTTTGGCTGTGTGAGCTTCCTGTGGAGACCCCTTCCAGAAGGAGCAGCCCTGGGCTGTCCAAGGACGCACCCTGGAACCTGAGCACCCTCCCTTGCCCACAGAGCCTCCACCCAGCCTGTAAAGTCACTGTGCTCTGAGACTAGAAAGGGCCCTCACCTGCCCCTCATCTCGCCCTAGATCTGGAAGCCAGAGGGAGAGGCGTTGCAAGCTCCAAATAGCCATGGGAGAGGTAATCTGAGACCTGGATTCCCTGGGATAAAGAGGTGTGGTTACTACTGCAGGGAAAACAGCCCCCTCTCAGTGCCAATCTGCGGGCACCAATGCCAGGCATGATGCTACAGTTCGAAGTGAATAAAGCCCTCACTGGAGCATATCAAAAGGCCTCTTTTCCTTGGGTGTTTGGCGGAACAGAGATACTTTGCATAATCCTTAAAAAATTGTCTTCCAATCCCCAAGGCATGACATGAATCTCATGCCAAGAAAAGAAAAATCAAATATTAGCTATACATCCAGGGCATGACTCTCACACACAGCACACACTCAGAGCTTCATGGCTGACTGAATGAATCAGAGACCTTTAGGGTTGAAGTGTGGGTTGTACTTATTTAACAAAACAACAGGCTCCCATTAAACACAAGCTCCAATATGTCCAGTGCAGACAGGCAATGTGACTGGTCTCTCCCAGGTCACCAGTTAAGGTAGAGCTGCCTCAGGGGCATACGAAAGGTTAGTTCTGGGTAGACAGGGTTCCGCCACCGGGCACAGAGAGAAGGAGGCTGGTACCTAAATCCAAGGTGCAGGAAGTGTTTGCTGCCCAGCTTGGTCATAGCTTTCCGGGCCAGGTCATCCAGGTTTCGGGAGCCTTCATCATTCACCGCCACAGAAAGAATTCTGCCATCAGGAACTGCGCTCAAATACTGGACCAAGCGCTCACTCTCTTTCTTGGATCTGTAGGTGTCAAATCTGAAAAGGGCAGAAAGAGGAAAGAGGATTGGGGTAGTCTCAATAGCAGTGCAAAAGAGATCCCAACATATATCTGTGCTGTGAAAACTAATATGCCATCCAAAGATCCCACAGGCTGGGGTTCTAAACAAAGAAGTGTTTTCTTAAAGAGCAAGTGAGTAAAGGAACTTCGCACAGCGTGCAGTAGTATCCAACAAGGACCTGATCTGACCATCATAATAATCCATGGGTAAGTTGCCCAAGACATGATGATTACAATAGCAGAGACCTCAAGTGCTGGTCCAGTCGCCTTACTCTGGGATCAGGGGCTCTTGCCTCTCATGAGTGCCTGACTTGAGGAGATAGTCCTGACACCTCATTCATGGGAATTTTTATCTCTGCTTGAGACAGAAACACTTCTCCAAATTCTTGGAAATGAAAGGGAGAAGATTTCCCATCATTCCTCCCACCCCCTGAGCAGCTTGTTTATAGTAATACAATTAGAACCATGAAAACGTCATCAATGATTTACACAGTAGCAATGATAGAATGCTTACGCATTGTAAGTACTGTCGCAGTCCTACTTTTTCCTGTTTGTTGTTTCTTTGAAAAAATCATTTTATGCTGTTATGGTAAGAAGTTTTATCATGAAGTTATCCTTTTCATAAAATTTTAAGTGTGCAGTAAATTATGGTTGAGTGTAGGCATGGTGCTATGCAACGCATCTCTTATGGTAAGAACAGATCATCTCAAACTACATTTTTTAATTTGTTTTTGTTTTTGAGATGGATCTCATTATGTTGGCCAGGCTGGCTAACCTTCTGGGCTCAAGCAGTCCTGCTGCCTCAGCCTCTGGAGTAACTGGGAATACAGGCCTAGGGTAAGAATTTATCGTCTCAAAGTTGACAAAGATAACCCTCCTTATACAGTATATATATGTAGGAAGTACAGATTTAAGAAAAAAACTACAGCACTGTTGAGAAGAATTTACAAAGGAAAGATAACTGGTAACAATCCAAACTCATTTGCATAAATATAAAGATTATGTGCAATTGCAATGGAAAGAATTTGTCTTGGGACTTAACAAGCAACAGAGTTCCAAAATGATTATAGAAAAACCAGCCAATGCAAATGGCCAAGGAGACCTTGAAAAAGAAAAACAGAGAAGGTGCAGGCGGCAGCTGGAGAGGTGCTCCTGGTGCCTGCTCCTGGGTTACCAAACTTGCCCAGACTCTCTGCGCAACCAGGTCCAGCCCTGCCTTGTGCCTCACCCTTTGCCCTCGCCGGCCCCGAGGCCCACCTGCTGCCAGGCTGCCCCTTCTCAGAGACCCACAACAGTGCCACATGTCTGCTGCTGTCTCTGTTTGCTCAGCTCAGCCTCCTCCCATCTGATCAAATCCCTGCTGCTTTTCCAGACTGCCCCAAGTTTCTGCTCTTCTGGGCAGTTCCTCAGGTGACTCTGGCTGTGTGCATGTGTATACATGCACGTTAGCTAATGTATTTGCTTACATGCTCAGTTATCAGATCCTTGAGGTCACCAACACACTGCAGCCAAGGAGCTCTGGAGCAAGCAAATATCCTGCCTTAGTAACCTCCCCCAGCAGCTTCCTGACAGCCTCTTATTTTGCAATGTAGTAGTTCGTTTAAACTGAAGCCACACAGCCACAAGGAGCAGCACTGTACCTATTGAGGAATCAGTCTTGACCGAGGGGTTCCCTGTCAACCACACTCATCCTGCTTCATCCAATGGCTTGGGCTTGCTCTGCCCAGTCACTACACAGGGCTGTCACAAGGAGGCAACACAGATCTAGGTTTTTGTCACAGTTCCATCCCTCCTCAACCTAGGACTCTGGGCACAGGGGCCTCATCCACAGAATGCAGGTACTAAGAGAAGGTTTGTGAAGATGAAAGCACAGAGCATTGCCCAGACAGTATGCAGTGGCTACACTGTGACCAGTACTGATTTAGAGTCTCTTCAGGTGCACCGTGACCCAACTAGTACCTGCTGCCTTTTCATGGACACTCGTGGCTATGCCCTGCTGCTGGGAGTGCCACTGCTCCCCCAGCAGCTCAAGAGCACCAGCTCTGCTTGTCCACTAACTGTGTCCTGCCTGGGGATCTTTCTCTCTGGCATTGGGATGCCTGTCTCTGGTGACTCAACTACTTTTTTACATCTCCTACTGTGTCTTTCCCCCCTTGTTACCAATGATTGCAACCTGAGTCCAGTTTGCACATGTGGGTGTCCTTGTTAAATTCAGCATCTTTAAACAAGTGCTTTGAGACAACCCCATTATAGTGCCTCAGGGGACACAAGCTCAATGTGCTCATACTGGAAGAAGGTATGTATGTGTAAGTGAAGGCCACCTTACCGATCAGAGTGGATGACTGTGGCAGATTTGGGGTCGATGACGTGAACAATGACTCCACGGTGGCCCCAGCTCCTTTCAAAAAAATAGCCTCCCTCCTCCATCCCCCCTGGGCGAAGAGTCTTGTTCAGAAATGTCCAGGAAAGTTTCTTCTGGCCATGCAGTTCCAGGGTGCCGCCCTTGCCCACACCGATGTACTTCAGCCCATAGTAAGGGTCTGGCTCAATGCCTTCATCAGCTCTGCAAGAGAAAAGCACCAAGCTGCAGGCACAGTACCTTACTGGTCGTGGCCTTGGTGCCCTGTTCCTGAGCTCCCCTGGTCCCACGTAGCTGGTCATGCTTTGGTGACAGCTTGGTAAATACAGCACTGGCCACCCAACCTCTCTATGCCAGGCCAATAGGAAGCCCAAGGGACCAACAGAAAAACCTGTGAGTTTGTAGGTTGCTGCTTTTCCTCTCCAGGTCTGAGTCTTATACTCTGGTCCATAGCAGTGGTGGGATCACTTGCACCTATGCTGCTGGACTTGCACATTCTCGGTTACTGCTGCGGAGAATACTGCACAGCTAGAGGCAGCTGGTACCTGACATTTTCCTGTGCCTTGTTCATCATAACTTATTAAACAGACACTCTGAGGCTCCACCAACCATGGCATGCATGGGAGGTGGGGAAAAGGCTGGCAGACACCTTGGTGGCACAGATGTATGTCGGGCCCATGGTAGATAAAGGGCCTAGTAGACTTCTCCAGCTGGCCCCGGTCACTGAGTCTGTGTTGTTCCCCACCACTGTCTGGCAGGACAGAACGATGGCCCCTGTTTCATGCTAGAATCTAGCTCTCTTGTGTCCCTGTTTGCCTCCCCCATCAGATCCAAGAGCAGCATCTGCCACCACAGGGGTCGGTTTTCCCACCTTCCATAGAGAATGATGCTGAAATTGCCCTGGAAAGGGCAGAGGGCACTCCCAGCATGCAGCTCTCCTCCATTGTCAATCAGGATGTGGCGGGTGCGCAAAACAATGGGTTCCTCATGGTCCTTAATGATGAGCTTGCCTGTAGAGGAGGAATGATGGGGTGAGGCTTAGGCACACCGTGGGAGGGTAAAATTGCAAGGAGCCCTGAGCCCCTGCCTCAGCCAA
>RJWM01037430.1:0-17452 GCA_004363535.1 Dasyprocta punctata
CTACTGCTGCACTGTGTCGTGTGTTTTTCCTGCCGGCCGGGACAAGCGCGCGACACAGAAGTACATTAGGTCAATAAATACATGAAAAAATGTTCCACATCTCTGGCCATTAGAGAAATGCAAATTGAAACAACACTAAGATTTTTGTCTTACTCCAGAAAGAATGGCCATCATCAAGAAATGAAATAATAACAAATGCTGGTGAGGCTGTGGGGGAAAAGGAAACCTTCTACACTGTTGATGGGAATGTAAACTAATACAACCAATATGGAGATTCCTCAGAAAACTAAAAATAGAAATTCCATTTGACTCAGCTATTTTCCTCTTAGGCATCTTCCTGAAAGAGTGAAATGCATTATGTTACTGTGACACATGCACAGCCATGTTTATAGCAGCGCAGCTCATAATGGCTGCCTCACGGAAGCCCCCTGTGTGGCCATCAACAGATAAATGAGTAAAGAAAATGAGGTGTTTGTCCGCAATGGAGTAGTACTCTGCCATAGAGATAAACGTCAGTCATTTATATGAAAATGAATGCAGCTTGAGACCATAATGTTAACTGAAATAAATCAGACCCACAAGCTTAAATATTGCAAGATTTTTTTTCTTTTTTCTTTTCTTTTTTTTTTTTTTTTTTTTTTTTTTTTTTTTTTTTTTTTTTTTTTTTTTTTTTTTTTTTTTTTTAGATAGGGTCTCAGTCTTGTTCTGTAATTCAGGCTTTTCTTGAACTCAGTATGTAGCCCAGGCTAGCTTTGAACTCGTGGCTATCTTGCCTCAGCCTCCTGAGTGCTGTGATTACAGGTGTATGCCACCATGCCCAGCTCACAAGATTTTTCCTGAGAAATCCAAAATATAAATAAAGAACAAAATAAAAGACAGGTAGTAGGGAATGGAGAGACAAGGGGCAGGGGACCTAGGGCTGGAGGGAGGAGTGAGTGGGAGAGGAGACGGTGGGAAAGGGGCTTCAGGGCCGTCGTATATGTCCGTGCCCAGCTTGCCACAAGGACTGTACTTGCTGTGTACTGCAAAGATGGACCAGTAAAAAGAAAGACTAAGAAAGGATTAAATTCCTAAAATACTAGCGAGAATAACTGAGAAATAAAGAGAGACAGCAGCAGTGCGAAGGACAGTCTGACGCTTTTCCTGAGCAGGAAATTTAGCCATCCTTAAATATGATGACGCATTGCACAGTAAATGTGGAGTAGAACTTCGCTGATGAGTGACAAGCTGAATAGTTCTAATAAAACATTTTAGTCTAGGATAATGAGTGAAAGCTCATTTTGACTGATTATTGGCTCAGTGAAGTCCTAAACAGGTCGCTTTCATTTCCAAATACGTTGACCTGGAACAGGTCTCGCCCAAGGCTCATTGCGGAAAGAAGGGGACTGGAAGGAAGGGTAGAAAAAATTCTAGCAATTAACTGTCAGAAAGTTTCAGAAAGACCTTTGGGTAGAAAATGTAATTATATCAGATAAAAATGCAGCATTATCAAGACGAAACTACACTTTTGACGCCACAGACCATGTTTGTGTCCCTCCAGAATTCTTTGTGTGGCCTAACTCCCAGTGCGGTGCTCCAGTTATCTGTTAAGCCTTTATCTCTGGTTTCGGTTTCTGTGGTGCTAGTTACCCATCGTCAGCTGTGGTCTGAAACTATTAACTGGGAAAGTCCAAAAATGAGAATTTCAGGTTTAAACAATTCCACGTATTCTGAGTCTGATGATGAAATCCCCGCCCTGCCCTGGCCCGCCTGGGCCTGACTCCCTGGCCCGGCGTGTCTGAACAGTCCGACTCCCGGCTCAGAACCCGGGGGCTCCACGGTGGAACTGGTGCAGGGGGCGCGCAGAGACGCAGCTGGGCGGGCGGTGCACACCGGGCCCCAGATCCACCGGCCCAGGACTTCTTGGAGACAGGGTTCGGTGCTGAGCTCAGTCGCCAGCATGGGCTGGGGTCCCGGGCTGTGTCCCCCAACAGAAGGCGCCGCCACTGGCTCAGGAGGCGGACTGCGGGAGTGAGGGGTGGCGAGGAAAGCAGGAGGAGGCAGTCAGACCAGTCCGTGACCCGGGCCCCTCGGGGACTGGCAGGAGGAGGCGCTCTGGGGCCGCCCTGGCCGTGGACTCGCAGCTGCAAGAAGCAAAGTCCTGCACCTGCAGCCACCGGCCTGCAGCCCGCTGGGCAGGCGGGGTGCTCGGTGCAACCGCGTTGCCTGTGGCGTTTCCTGTGGGACACACTGAAAACCCGAGGCTCCTCTCGCTTCAGAAGAACAGAGGGCAAACAAGTGGTTGCTGAGCACTGAACCGCGGGGACACTGCCGGCAGCAAGGCCGTCTCGGTGGAGCCAAACGTGGTGTCTTGGATGGGCCTGGCCGGCCTGCTCGGCTTCCCTGGTCCCAGGTGGCCCGGCTGCCCGGCCACACACCCTGAAGGGCCCCGGGGTTGTCACACCGACCAAAGGCTCATGCTTCCTGCACTACCTTTGTGCTCTAACCGGTGTTATCTTTGTTCTAAAAAATAGAAGCACTGATATGAAAGAGAAATCTCCATCTTTTTCTCGGAGCTCTTGTGACAGTTAAGGTCCTGGACACGCCTGGCCGGGCGCCACCTAGGGGGTTAGGGAAGCAGGGGCCTGGACGCGGGACCGGGCTCTGGGTCTGTCCCCGCCCCTTCCTCCCGGTGCCGGCCTGCTCTGCTCCCCGAGCGCCACCCTGGAACCCTCTGAATGTGGGCTGAGACCTCGGGGCCAGGGGAACCACGTCCTCCGCCACGTCTCGGGTGCCAGTGACGGGAGACGACCCTCCTGCGGGAGCCTGGTGCTCCCGTGGGAATGTTGTGGGAAATTTCCCAAGCCAAGCCAAGCCAAACTGAAAGGAAGATCCTCTGCACCGAGGAGATAAGAAGGCAGCGTTTAATCTTTACGCCAGTGGGCTGTTGCAGGAATAATTCCTCCCAAGCAACCACCCCGAATCAGAAAGGAGTTTGGTCTCTATAGAATTAGCAGTGGGAGGTACAAAGCAAGTGACCAAATGTTACATGATTGGTTACATACACTGAATCATATATTGACAGACAGGCTAAATTTTTTTTTTTTTTTTTTTTGGTGGCACTGGGGATTGAACTCACAACCTCGCACCTGCCAGGCAGACCCTTAAACCACTGAACTGAACTCCGGCACTATGTAGTTCAGGCCGGCCTTGTACTCGCGTTGTAGCCTAAGCCGGGCTCGAACTCACAAAGCTCCTCCTACCTCAGCCTCCCGAGTGCTGGGATTACAGGCGTGCACCACCACGCCCGGCTCAGACAGGCTAGTCTAAAAACAATGGAAACATTTCGGGAACTGGGGAGGGCACTCCTACAGGATGACCATACTTGAGCGTATTACCGTAATATAGGAGTTCTGGAGAGAGAGACTTGACTGAGTGAGCACAGGTCAGCCCACGGGCAATCGCTCCGACATTGTCAGGGCCAACAATGTGTCAGAGACGGCAGCACGGCAACTTGGTCAGTCTTCCAGTTAATCAGGAAATATCTGTAAGTTTGTTACTTTGCCCCAACAGTAACACCTGAAGGGCACCGCCGTGTGGGCGGGAGGTTTAACACAATCCCTTTCCATCCCTGCTGAGGCGTTCACGCGATGAACATAGTGCGTTCCGCAGCTTCGGACAGTAAAGGAATTTCTCAGAGTGTCCACCTATGAGTGCTTATTGAGGGCTTACTGTGTGCTTTTCCAAGTCCTGGAACAACAACAACGAAAAATAACTTGAGAGAACTTACCTTTGAGTACATACACACATAAGGAAAATTGTTGTTGCTGTTGTTTTGGTACCGGGGACCAAACTCACAACCTCGTGCCTGCCAGGCAGACGCTTAGGCCACTGAGCTAAGTCCCTGGCCCTATTTTTTTGAGACAGGGTCTCACTAGGCGGTTGAGGCTGGCCTTGAACTCACTTTGTAGCCCAGGCTGGTCTCAAACTCACAAGGATCCTCCTGCCTCAGCCTCCCAAGTGCTGGGATTAAAGGCGTGTGCCACCATGCCTGGCTTCATGCATGCGAGGAAAATTTCAGACCTCTGAGCTATGAAGAGAAAGAGACTTGAAGCAGAGGCTGCCTTCCTGGGCGGGAGGCAGGGAAGCACCTTGAGAACTGACCAGAGAAGAACATTCCCAGAGGGGCGCACGTGGGCCCCAGAGCCCCGGGGGAGCCCAGGGACCCAGGGCACCTCACGTGGCCGAGTGCGCGGCAGGAGCGGAAGGGCGGTAGGCAGTGGGGTGGTGCGAAGAAGGCCGAGGGGCGCGCAGGCCTGGCTGCGGGTTCGCTATTGCCTGACACTGGCTGGGGACGGCGGAGAGGTCCGCTGTGCTCTGGGCCGGCTCCGTTGCTTGACAGAAGCCAGAGATGGGGTCACTTCTCGGGGGGATTCTCCTCGGTGCTGGAGGCTGAAATTTCGAGCAGTCCGTTCGGTGTGGTGAAACACCTCCCCGGGCTTTGTCACGCATTGTGAAAGAGCTGCGAGGCAAGCAGGGACGAGCAGGAGGGAAAGCCGAGGGGTGGCCAGGCTCCGAAGCAGCCTGATCTTGGGCTCATTAACTCAGTGCCAAAAGTGGCATTAATCGCCTCAGGCGTTCGCACCCAGCTGCACCCACAGCCCTTCTCTTGCTTTTCTGCGTTGAGGCAGGGTCTGGTAAGTTGCCTAGGCTGGCCCTGAACTTGTGACCCCCTGCCGCCGCCTCTCACGTGGCTGGGACTGCAGGTGTGTGCCACCAGGCTCAGCTCACGGTCTTACTGACCTGCTCACTTCTTGAAGGCTCTACCTTCCAAAACCACCACCACAATCAAGTTTCTGCACCGACTCTGGGGATGTATTTGAACCACAGCAGGGCGTGACTAGGTCGATGTTTTAAACCCACTCAGCTGCCGCTGGAGACTGGGCGTCAGGCGGCCAGAGTGGGCCTGGAGGATGGGACGGGAGAGCGCGCTGCCGAGCCCAGGAAGAAAGGGTTTCCGGGAAGGAGGCAGAGGTGGCCCAGCGGACGGGGAGTACGGGGCTCCAGTGACCTCGGCGGGGAGCGGGCTGGGCGCAGCGGGCGGTGAGGGCGGGGAAGTGCGGGTGCGAGCCAGGCTCCCGCAGCCAACTTTGGTATGTGGAGCCCAGCTTCACACAAGACTGAAACTCAAGGTCCACGAGGGAGTGCTTGTACCAAGCCAGGTTTTAAAAGACAGTCACACTGCCTAACTGGGAAAGCCAGTTCTTAGGCCAGAATCCGGCTGCAGGAAGACCCGCGCCCGCCTCTGCCTGCTTCAGGCTGAGCCGGGGCAGAGAAGGAACGAGCGGCTCCGGGGGCAGCACGGGGACAGTGCACCGGGCTCCCGCTCTGCCCGGCCCCTTCCCAGGGCTGCAGCGGCTGGAGGGGGCAGGGAGCTGCCCCGGGCACGGGAGGCCGTTGGTGCGATCACACTGGGGAAAACGGAAGTAAAACTGAGTCTTCTGGTCAGAAATGTGTGACAAATCTCTGTTCCCCTCAAGAATCTACGCTTCCTGAAAACGTGAAGGCAGTGGCTGGACCCGGAGAGGAGACGTGCGGGTCACGGGGCAGGTGGGCAGGGAGCAGGGGTCCCTGCTCGGGGGGCTGCCGGGGGCTGCTGAAGTGAGGCAAGGGGGGAGCAATCGTGAAGACCCCGGAGTACACGCAGCGTGCTGTCCAGACCTGCAGGTGAGCACAGGACAGCACGGCTGTAGGACGCAGGCGAGGGAATTTAGTGGCCACGCAAAACTGCCCTTCCTTGGGGCTGTCAGTGGGACCACCGGCCGCCGGAAGCCCTGAGGTCCAGCCCGGCGGGACTGAGCCGGGTGCCACCGGCACCTGTCGCGAGCCACAGGGCCCCCAGGAGGAGAGGCCGTGGGGACAGGAACAGGACTGTGGAGACACAGGCTCCGACTCCAACCCTGAGGAAATTCCATGCCAACAGAGGAAGACTAGAAAGGGGTGACTTCAAGAAGTGAAAATAGTTTCCTTAGGACTATGAGCTTATGTGTGTTTTTAAGTTTAACGCTACCTTTGTATTGAAGGAAGGGTGGGTGGACGCACAGATAACTACAGTGCTGGGGCTGGAGCCCAAGGCCGCTCTACTCCTGAGCTATCTCCCGGCCCTTTTCTTTTTTATTTTGAGACATGGTCTCCCTACATCGCTCCATCTGGCTTACGTAGGCCGCCCTCGGTAGCTTGCCGTCCCCAGTAGGTAGATTACAGGCACGCGTCTCTGGGCCTGCCTAACGTATTGTTTATGTAGGTGGTCAGTGAGGAGTTCAGGCAACTGTTTCAACAATAGTTTAGGTGGCAGATGAAAGTAGGACGCAGGGAAAATGGCAGTCTGAACGCTTTGCTGCGCTTGCCCGTTCCCTAACCCAGATGCTGCACTTCTCCTGAGCCGGGGACACTGGGCCAGGAGCCTGCTGCACCAGACACAGAAGGCTGAGTCAGGAAACGTTCGGCCTGGTGAGACGCACGCTGTGGACGCCCTGGGTGCTGACGGGCCCAGGCTCTGGCTGCGGAGGAAGGAGGGCCTGTGCATCCCGGGGCAGGAGGCTGCTTCCCTGCCGGCCCTCCAGAGAGGCAGCAGCTCCCTGGGGCGCGGCCCGTCTGCTGAGGAGCCTGCAGGGACGATGCTTCCCGCTGCTGCTGGGCCCTTGGGTGCCTGGGGCCTGGGGCTGTGCCAGCTGACGGAGAGCAATGTGCCTCCACCACGATGGCACTGCTGCCACCTGGAGGCCCTGGGCCCCGGTCAGCCCGGGCGGAAGACAGCACAGGAACAGGAAGGATGGAGTCGGCGGTCTCCACGCAGGAGGGACTGGTGAAGGAAAATGACGCTGGGACCCCAAAAGGGACGAGAGCGTGTAAGAGACACGTGAACCCACACACAGCTTTCTGGCACCAAAACCTTAATATGTGAGCTAAAATATTAGTAAATGACTCCAAAGGAGCTGCTGACCCCCACATAGTGACTTAGAAGACTAAATACAGACGAAAGGTCTCACAACCCAGAATACAAAACAAAACAAAATTAAACAATAGCATCATGAAGAAGATAGCAAAGGACTTGGAAGATAGATCCAAGAGACTTCTCATGTGAACGGTAGAAGCTGCAAAAAGATCAGAAATGGATGTGAAGGAGAGGCAAGAAAAGACAGAGTTCCATGCAGACTGAGTAAAGATAATCACTGAACCGGGCAAATGAAGAGGAACTCTTGTAAGATTCTGGGCAGAAATAAAAAGAAGCAAACAAGTGAGACTTGATGTGCGGCACTGGAAGGAAGCACACACTGGCATGACCGCCTCCCACCGCTGAGAGCAAAGAACTGCAGCTTGGAATCGGAAACCCCTCGACGCGCTCGCCCATCTGGGTGAAGAAGGCGTTGGCGGAGTGAGTGTTCTCCGCTGCCTCTCACTGGGGCACCAAGAGCACTCGCCACTCACCGAGCCATCAAGGGATTGGGGGAAAGATTATCTCACACTGGCCTGTGGTTAAAAGGGTATTGATAGGGAAAGTCTAATGTGAACATTAAATGAAGTGTTTGAAATAGAAAAGACATACGTTATGGGAAAATCTACTAATGGACAGGAATACAATGCAGTAAACTATCTGTTAAAACCTGGGAGTTAAGGGCTGGGAGTTTGGCTCTGTGACTTAAGCGCCTGTCTGACAGGTGCAAGGTTGTGAGTTCAATCCCTGGTGCTGCAAAAAAACAAACAAACAAACAAACAAACAAACAAACAAAAAAACCTGGGAGTTAACTGGGCACGGTGGCTCATGCTTGTAATCCCAGCACTCTGGGAGGCTGAGGCAGGAGAACTGCAAGTTTGAACGCAACCTGGGCAATTTAGCAAGACATTGCCTCAAAATAAAAACAAAAGAGGGCTGGGGATGTATTTCAATGTGATCCTAGTGCCACAAAAATCTTAAAATACACACCTAGCCATTGACGAGCGTTGGACAAATGAGGAAAGATAAATGAGATGCAGTGTTTTCCCGTGGTGAGAGGGTGGGAGGCGGGAGTGGAGAGCATTCTGAAGATCTCCTAAACCGAGCAACAGTGGTCAGTGGGAGAATGGGGAGTTTATGGGGAAAAACTGCTGTTACCTTGCGTTCCCGTAACGCTGAGGAGAAATGGGAACACAGGGAAAACAGAAAGTAACCAAGAAAAGGGAAAGAAGGAAAAATTCTAAATAGTAAATATAGTGAGGGAAGGAATGAAGTCTAAAATGTCAATTTTTCACTCAGTGAAATGAATGAATTTTCTTATTAGTGAATTCTTAAAGATTGCATTAGGACTGGGGAGTTAGCTCAGCAGCACGGCGTCTGCCTGGCAAGCATGAGGTCTTGAGTTTGATTCCCAGTACCAAAAAAAAAAAAAAAAAAAAAAAAGATTGCATCAGAAAACAACCCCTAGTTCTACATCACTCAAAATTAAGGTACTTACAGTAGGGGAAAACAATGTAAAATGCACCACAGTGATGCAAATACAAACCAGAGGGAGAAAGATGGAGGTTTTCGTATGAGACCTGTGGTTTTCAGATATTAAATGGTCCTGCACCCATTTGTTCCTAACAAATGCAGCTAAATATAAGGAAAAGCAATGTGATGAAACATGATTCCTGAAATTATTACTATCTGGAGATTTTATTATATAGGACATTTTAGTATGCATCCTTTTCGTTTGTGTTTTTGAAACAGGATCTCACTGGGTAGCCCAGGCTGGCCTTGAACTTGCAGAGATCCTCCTACTTCAGCCTCCCAAGTAGTGGGATTACAGGCATGGGCCACCACATCCAGAATATGTATCTTTTAGAGTCAGAGAAATTCACTAGTCCAAAAATGAGTAAGTGTATGGGAAAATCAAGTGATATAGTTAAGTACTTCCAATTATCCTTCCTTTTTTCCCTAGATATCCTTGTTTTTTTTTCCAAATCCACCCAAATATCCTTGTGTTCTTCAAATAATGTATTACTTTTCAATATGCCCATGGATTATCTATGCAAATTGTCTGTTAGTTGGTCTCAAACAAAAACCTCTAACGTAATTTTAAGATTTTAACCAAGTTCATAGACCCTAAAGAAAACCTCACACTGAAATTTTAAAAAGCTTTGACCATAACAAAATAAAATCAGGTATAAGTAAAAAAAATTAAAAATACCTAACTGCCTATGAATTAAAAACATTTTTGAAAAAAGCTTAGATTAGTGATAAAAGCAAAACAGATTATAGACATATGGAATTCAATAAAAAGAATGCTTTATGCAAAGAACCAGAACCATGAAAACTGTATCCCAGAGACATTTCATTATTTTACACATATTGATTACCAAAGAAGAAAGGCTTTAATAAAGAAATTTGGTATTCATTTTAATAAATTCAAAAAGCCCAGAGCTGGGTGTGGTGGTGCATGCCTATAATCCCAGCACTCAGGAGACTGAGGCAGGAGGATTGTTTTGAGCTTGAGGTCAGCCTGGGGTACAAAGTGAGCTCAAGGCCAGACTGTACTACAGACTGTCTCAAAAAATGAAGAAAAAAAAAAAAAAAAAAAAAAAAAAAAAAAAAAAAAAAAAAAAAAAAAAAAAAAAAAAAAAAAAAAAAAAAAAAAAAAAAAAAAAAAAAAAAAAAAAAAAGAAAAAAAAAGAAAAACCCCATAACATATAATATATATTCTTTGTTTTTAAAAGTATGAGAAGCAAAATAATAATGGTTAAGTACTGAAATAAAACATTAAAAATTTCAAAACAATCATGTGATTCTTTGAAAATAGGGATAAACTTCTCCTGCGGCGCATGAATTTATTTAAAGGACACGGGAAAGCAAAACCACACAGTATTAGGGTGATTAAGGAGAACACAACCACAGACAATGCAGTGATTCTTTTGAATTATAAATGCGTGTCACAGTCAGTCCCAATAAAACAAATGCGACCTACCAAAAATGACTTAGAAAAGTATGAAAATGACACTTAGAAAAGTATAAAGTTCAAACCTTGATCCAAGGAGATTTAAAATAACACAAATAAACCAAAACCAGTTAAAAAACAAACAAACCGCTGGGTGTGGTGGCGCACGCCTTTAATGCCAGCACTCAGGAGGCTGAGGTAGGTGGAGTGTTGAGTTCGAGGCCAACTTTGGCCACAACGTGAGTGCAAGGCCGGCCTGAGTTACACAGTGCGACCCTGCCTCAACAAAGCTAGGGCTAGGAGTTTGTCTCAGTGGCTTAAGCGCCTCTCTGGCAGGCGTGAGGCTGTGAGTTCAATCCCTGGTGCCGGAAAACAAAACAAAACAAAACAAAACTGAAAAAGTGCTTAGAGATCTACCATGAAAAAATTTAAGAAAATTCCAATAATACTTAAACTATTCAAAATCAGAGGAAAACAAAGTCTTTCAATCACCTTATTAAAGCAGCATAATCCTAATAGCAAAATCTAATAATCAGAAAAGACACTACAGACCAATCTTACTTATAAATAGAAATGAAAGAATCCTAAGCATTGACAAGCAAGTACAGCACAATTGCAAAAGATTAATAAAGGAGAAAATCCATTAATATCACAAGTAGATCTTTTTTGTTTGTTTGTTTGTTTGGTACCAGGGATCAAACTCACGGCCTTAGGACCTTGCACTTGCCAGGCAGGCGCTTACACTGCTGAGTTAAATCCCTGGCCCAAGTAGATCATTTTTTTAAAGGTCATTTGATAAATTTAGCTGCCAGCCATAGTGAAAATCTAAATAAAGCAGAAGATGTTTGGAGGACTCCCCTTAGGCTCCCCGACCCTGTGATAGTTCACCCTACTGAGGTTGGACCTATTTCTCAAGAGCTGGGCCTCAGGGGGATTTCCTAATAGGGCATCACTTTGACAAGCTTACAGAATCATCATTTTGGAGGTTAAGAAATTATCAGGGTTTCAGACGCAGGCAGAAATGACAAGACTACATTTCTGGGGAGTTCCCATATTATAGGCAGGGTTCAGTCTGTGAGATACAGGACCCTCTGCTTAGAAGAATCCTGTGCTTCATTTAAAGCATGCTGCTGCTTTTTTGTTCTTGCTGTTTTGTTTTTAAACAAGGTGGCCTGTGCTTTCATATTGTGCTAAAATCTGCATATTATGCATTGGTTTTGAGTATAGGTTGGCACTCACCATTTTGCTGCCTAGTACAGATGAGTTCTGACACGTTTCAGTAGACAGAGATATAAATTGTTGGTCACAGTCAAGAATGAGACTACCAGCCGGGCGTGGTGGCACACTCCTTTAATCCCAGCACTCAGGAGGCTGAGGTAGGAGGAGCATTGTGAGTTCTAGGCCAGCTTGGGCTACAACTCAAGCACAAGGCCAGCCTGAGCTACACAGTGCGACCCTGCCTCAAAAAACCAGGGCTGGGAGTTTGGCTCAGTGACTTAAGCACCTGTCTGACAGGTGCGAGGTTGTGAGTTCAATCCCTGGTGCACTACCTGGTGAGGATGGGCACCTAAATTTAGTATTTTTTGGCATTTCCATTCTCTGACCTTCTTAGACTAACTCCTTTAATTTCACAAAGCTAGTTTTTTAAAAAGCTAGTTTAAAACATATATATTTCTGAATATTATCCAACCTTAAAAAGGAAAGAAATGATGACATGCACTGCAATAAGAATGAGTGTTTAGGCCACTATACTTAGTGAATGAGCCACTCATAAAAGGACAATGCTGTTATGCTCTGGATCTAAAATGTCCCTGAGTCTCACATGTGGAAGGTGCTGTCTGGGGGTACTGTGCCTTGCTGTGAACTCTTTGTGGCTGACGGCATGGTCGGAGGAGCTGGTGGGAAGCAGTGGTCCGGGGTGTGGCCTGGAAGGTGTGTTCTTGTCCCCGTTCCTCTTCCTCCCTCTGGTCTAGGATGCCTGGCGTGCACAGCTGCCCTCCCCCGCCCTCTCTCCATGCCCTTCCGCCGCGGAGCAGCTGACCTTGGACTGAACCCACTGGAACTGTGAGCCAAGCGGGTCTCCCCTCCTTGAAGGTTCAGGTGTCTGGTATTTTGTGCTGGTGCTAAGAAAGTAAATGATACAAACACTATGGTTCCACAGAAGTGAAGACTCTAGAGCGGTTGAATTAAGAGAACAGAAAGTGAAGTGGTGGTGGCAGGGAGGGGCTGGGAAAAAATGCTATGTGAAAAAAAAGCTATGTGACATTATGGTTCAACGGGTTAGGGGAATTGAAAACTTCTGGAGATTGGGTCACAGCAGTAATATGCATGACACTACTAAACTGTACATTCATTTATTTCATTTCATTTTATTTTATTTTATATTATTGCTATAATGCTAACAATTGAACCAGGGCCTTCTGCATACTGAGCATGTGCTCTGAACTGAGTTCCAACCCCAGTCACAAACATTTTAAAGTGATTAAGATGTCAAATTTTGTGTTATGTGTGCTTTGCCACAATTAATTTTATTTACATAGAGAAGCTGGGCACATCAGAGCATGCCTGCAATCAATCCCAGTCACTGGAGAAGCTGAAAAGAGGGTCAAAAGTTTGATCCCAGTATAGGCAACTTAGAGAGACCCTGGCTCAAAAAGTGTAAAAAGGGCTGAGGATGTAGCTCAGTGTGAAAGCCCTGGGTTCAATCTCCAGGGCCACCATAGAGAGAGAGGGGGAGGGAGAGTTGTTCTGGAAACACATAGTGGGGCGCTTGGCTGTCTTCCTCTGTAGTGGAACAGGTCTGTGACAGGTTTGGCATGAAAAAGGCAGGTTTCAAAGGCTTGGGGCACGATGGCATCTTTTGGTCTCAGGAACAATATTTTATGTTATTTTGACTTTTTTTTGTGGTGTTTCCCCTTATTCTTTTTTTTTTTTTTGTACCAGGAATTGAACTCAGGACCTTGTGCTTGCTATGCAAGTGCTGTGCTGCTGAGCTATATCCCTGGCCCTTCCCCTTATTCTGATAAGGTGTTAGTCTGTGTGTGTGTGTGCATGCACGCACCTGGGAAGTGAACACAGGGCCTTTGCATTAAGTTACATCCTCAGCCTTTTTTTTTTTTTTTTTTACTTTGAGGCAGCGTATGTTAATCACTTTCCCACTGTGGGGACAAAATATCTAACACCTGCAGTTTAAAGGCTGAGACTTTTAATCTGGCTCATAGTTTCAGAGGGTTCAGTCTGCGGCTTGTTTCAAGGCTCACAGTCTCAGAGGTTTCAGGCTGCGGCTGGTTTCGAGGCTCACAGTTTCAGAGGGTTCGTTCCGCAGCTGGTTTCGAGGCTCACAGTCTCAGAGGGTTCAGGCCACGGCTGCTTTCGAGGCTCACAGTCTCAGAGGGTTCAGGCCGTGGCTGGTTTTGAGGCTCACAGTCTCAGAGGCTTCAGTCCGCGGCTGGTTTCGAGGTGCACAGTCTCAGAGGGTTCAGTCCACAGTTGGTTTCGAGGCTCACAGTCTCAGAGGGTTCAGTCTGTGGCTGGTTTAGAGGCTCACAGTTTCAGAGGGTTCAGTCTGTGGCTGCTTTCGAGGCAGGACCATCATGGTGGGAGGGCGTGGCCAGGGGCAGCTAGCTGCTCACACCAGAGCAGCCAGGATTTGGAGAGAGGAGGGAGGAGCCAGAATACAGTCCAGGCCATGTCCCAGTGACCACCTCTTCCAGCCAGACCCCACCTCCTAACAGCACAGTCAGCTCTGAACTCATCAGCAGATGAATCCACTGGTGATGCAACATGTCCCAAAAACTCCTGCCTCAGAACACACAAGAATTCCGGGGGACACAAGGTGTCGCTAAGTTGTTAAATTGCCCAGACTGGGCTGAATCTTGAAATCTTCCTGCCTCAGCCTCCCACAATGCTGGGACTACAGGTGCAGCCCTCCACACCTGGCTTCAAATGTGGTTTTGAGAACCACACTGCATGAGATGCTGGCCTGGCGCTAGGTCTTGGTTCATTTTCTGCCCTCTCTAGGGCTGATGTTCTGAGGGAGACGGCACCTCATGTAACCTGCGATGAATGCTAGAAAACAGGTGTTAGAAGAGCAAGTGTGACAGGCTGTGCTACTTCCCCTGGAGGTCGGGCCACCCACGTGCCACAGGGGAGGAAAGGCTGGGCTCAGGCATAAGGGTGCTCGTGGTCCCAGCTGCCTGGGAGGCTGAGGCAGGAGGATCACAAGTTCAAGGCCAGTCTGGCTTCTTTAGTGTGCTCCCATCTCGAAGTATAAATTTTTTTTTTCTTTGCAGTACCGGGGATTGAACTCACAACCTCGCACCTGTCAGACAGGTGCTTAAGTCACTGAGTCAAACTCCCAGCCCTGGTTTTTTGAGGCAGGGTCGCACTGTGTAGCTCAGGCCGGCCTTGCGCTCGTGTTGTAGCCCAGACTGGTCTTGAACTCACAAGGATCCTCCTGCCTCAGCCTCCTGAGTGCTGGGATTAAAGGTGTGCGCTACCACGCCCGGCTAGGGCTCAGAAATTTCAAAGCCATGCTCAAATCGACACAGCTGACAGGAGAGGCCCACCTCGGAGTGACCAGCAGCCCAGGGCTCCCCGCGGCACGCGCGCACCTTTCTGGGAGGGGCAAGGCCGCGTGCCTGAGTGCTGGCCGCAGCGGTCCTCGCTGGAAAGCTGGGTCTCTCCGCTAACAGCCCTCACCCCGCACACCCCGCACGCCCCGCACGGTCTGGCCGTGCTGTGGGCGCAGTGGTCCCGGTCTCGGGCCGGGGGCCGGGGCTCTGCGCGGAATGCAGGCTGGGACTCCGTGGCTGCTGGCGTCAGGGCTCAGCGCGCCGGGTAGCTGGGGTAGCTGGGAGGGGCGGCCTGGGCTTTTGCGTCTCCAGCCGGCAGTGTCTGAGGGTGGGGAGGGGCCAGCCGGGGAAGGCAGAGGGTGGCGGGGCTTCTGTCCGCCCGGGTGGAGCCCGAGGACACTGGGCCCGATGTGTCTGCGTGACCGGCCGCCCGGAGCCGCCCTCCGCCCCGCTCCGCACGGACGCCACGTCTGGACCTGCTGCCCAGCGCTGTGGCCTCGGGTGCGCCTGACGAGGCTCTCGGGTGTCCTCAGCTCTCCGACCTGGCTGAACTCACATCCAAGTTAGCTGCACCAGGCTGCTGCCGGGAACAGCGGCCGTGGAGGGCGCAGGAGTCAGCTGAGGAGCGCTTGGGTTCTGCCGCTGGCGGACAGCTGCCCTTTGGAAGAAGGAGGCTTTATTTTTAGAACTCCCCTGCCTTTCACCCTGTGCCCTCAGCGATCCCGTCAGCATCTCCCTGCGCGCATGGAGTCTGTGTGAAGCCTCCTTGGTTTCCACAGTGTCACCACGGATGCCAGGTCAACAGAATGCTTTAGAAATATACGCTTTCTGTGCTGTTATGCTGAATTACCCTTGACTAACCTTTGATAACAACCACAGAGAAAACTGCATGGTCACAGCAAGTCATTCTCTTTTGGTTTGTTGGTTGTTTTTGAGCAAGGATGTGCCATGTAGCTCAGGTTGGCCTTGAACTTGATGTAGCACAAGCTGGCAGTCCCCCTGTCTCAGCCTCCTAAGTGCTGGTATGACAGGTATGAGCCACCACGATGGGCTGAGTAGTGAGTTGTTTTTAATGTTCAGTTACCTGATTAAGTGTATTGTTTCTTTTTTAAAAAAACTATGTGACTATGGAGACCAGTAAAGGAGACATAAATGAGCTTGAGGTTAAATGCAGAGCTTCCCGTGGCCCGGATCTTGCAACATGAAAGGGAAGGTTGATGACACTCTCCATCTGCGTGATGTCCTTGACCACTGTGCGAGCCCACTCACCACAGGTCTGAGATGGTGGGACTCATGGTTTAAGTGAAGATATCTTATCCTTTTGTTAAGGTTTGTGTCTGGATGTCCCCCCAAAGCCTCATGCGGTCATGGGGGTGGGCTTCTAGAGTTTGTGACCGATTCATGGTCCAAGGCTGGGATTTGGGGCGTAGCCCTCACACCCTGGAGCAGGTGGCCTGCATACAATATAAGGGACAGAAAGAGTCTTCTCTCGTGCCCCCTTTGCTTCTTTTCTCTTTTTGCTTTTGCCGCCTTCTGACATGGTGCACGGTTGACCCTCGTTGCACCACCCCGCCTTGGAGTCGGCCGAGTATGGGCTGAAACCTCCACAAACTGTGAGCTCAATAAACCTTCGCTTCCTTCATTTTGGGTGTTGGGTGTTTTGTCTTAGCAATGAGAGAAAAGTAACCAAGACACCTTTAGTTCCTAAAGCGGATTCGAGGTAAAACCGAATCTGACAGGAAATCTTGCTGTTCAGTCTTTACAGAGTTCCAAGCCGTGAGCTGTGACCAGAGGCTCTGCGTCCTCTGGCCAGATGGATCGCTGAGATCGGCAGAACTGTCCGTCTTCAACTGTGAACCGCAGTGAGGCCAGGCAGGGCACAGACGGCGCGGAGGGAGCGGGAGAGACCGATCCCGCGGCCACCGCGGTCACGAGTGCCTGTGTGCAGGGGCCGCACGGGACACAGCGGCTGTGAAGGACTCGGAGGAAGTGAGGGGAATGGCCAGACCTCGGGCGAAGGCTTGAGGTGCGTGGGGGCCCCCGAGTCTGTCACTCTCTCCTTTCCTTTCCCTCCTGCTGGCCGGTGCCTCTGCGCGCAGGTTAGAGAAGGGGGAAGTGCATGCTGAGGACACATCGGTCCCGTGCAGACCGGCCTTGGCTAAGGCTGCGGCTTGTCCGGACGGGATCGCACGCATGCACGCGCCACCTCCCTGTCCTCCAGCCAGCGGAAACCGGCCTGACCCGCCTGCGCTCACCTCCTCCGGCTGGGCCCTGTGGGGTCCCTCCTCCGGCTACCCGCCTTTGTTCTCCCTGCTCCTCTACCCTGGGGTGCTGCTCCCACTCGCTGCCCATGGTCAGTTCAGACGCCAGCTCCTTCCCCGGACCTCCCCGGAACCCCTCGCTGGGCTGGATGGGTGCCCAGCCAGCAGTGCCCCGCACGCCCACACCTCGGGCCCAGCGGGTCAGTCCTGAGCCACTCTGTCCTTTTCGGTCGACTGTTGCTTTTATTATAACAAATCCGTCATAGCTACGCTCAGTGTGCATTTGACAGGTGCATCATTTAAGCAGAGTGTGTTTCTAATCTGGTTTCTGGCACTCAGTAACTGTAAGCACCTGGGTGTCAAAGTAGGGGAGGACAAAGAGTTTCTTGACTAAGAATATTTTCCCGGTAGCAATTTTGCAACCTGAAAATTAGTAGGGGATATAGCTAAGTTGTTGAGTGGACTGCCAAGTTCAGCTCTGGTTTTCTGTACTGAATTCTTTATTTAACCTATAAATGCTTTAACTTAGTTTTCTGGAATAACAATAATATGGCAAATTAGAAATAATGAAGGTCACATTTGTTGTGTATATGCATGAAACATCTCTTTTGTTCTGATATAATCACAATGCCCAAATTTATCTCTTCCCCTACTCCGTCCACCCCAACTTTCTCTGCCTCTCTGTGTA
>RJWM01037431.1:0-17460 GCA_004363535.1 Dasyprocta punctata
AAAAAAAAAAAAGCCTAAAAAAAGAAAAAGAAATAGTTGAGCTCAAACAAAGCAGGTCCTTGAGCCTTTGTAGAAATACTGAGGGAAGCTTCTTTTTTTCCTGATTAATCTGTCCCAGTTTGGCATTATTTACTGACTTGACTTTTGTTTCCTTTAGTCCTTCCTTTTTGCGAAATAAACCCAATTGGCATACAGTACTGTAATTTAGACTCCTTTGTAGGACCTTTCTCTGAGGTGGGGGGGAGAGAGAGAGAGACAGAGAGAGAGAGTAACAGGAGAGAGAGAAACAGAGACAGAGAGAGAGAAGAAAGCTGGAATTTGCCGCTTCCCTTTAGGTAATTATCAAGATCATAAAGAATTTGGAAATCAAAAGTGCCAAATTCAGGCAATTAGCTGAATAAAATATGAGACATTTGGGTCAAATATCCTTTTTTAAATCAAGTGAGGAGTGAAAGAAATTTTAGAAGGCAACCCAAAGGGATATTGTCAAAATTTGAGAAATTTGGGAGCCCATATAAATTGATAAGAGAGTTTTCAGGATTGTGTAGCCCTATGTTGGGGCATTCTCCAAACAGGACTAGAGACCTGGAAATTCTTTTGTGGAAATAGCCTGGCCATATCAGATAAAATATTTCAAGACATTGGGAAGGCATCCCAGCTCCAATGTCTGCAGAAGTCTACCTTAGGGACCAGCCCTGTGGGACCCCCCAGGATTTAGGAAAAGCATGCCTGGGGGAGGTTAGGGGCCGATCTTGCCAGTACTGAGCTGGATAACAAAGTGCCCAGTTTTGGATGGAGGGTCAGCAGCAAACAGCAAATGACCTCCTGAAGTTCATAAAGAAGAAAGGAAAAAGAGAGGGAGAGAATGGGGTGGATAGGACACAAAAAGAATAAGATGGGATAATGGAGTAGTCCCTTTGACTGCTGCCCCAAGTTGGAAAACAAATATGAGGACCAAAAAAAAAAAAAAAAAAATACAACTGTTAGGAAAGAGAACAAGAAACAGAAATACAAGCTCGCAGGACAGGATTATTTCAGAACAAACCTGCAAGGATTTATCTGGCACCAGAGACCAGACCAGATAACTTTTATACAGGCTATAAGGACTTTTATAGGGTCATGAGCATAAAAAACAGGGGCTGTGGAAGGGAAAAGTCACAATGTGACTTTGTGAGGAGGGGAGCTCAGTTCAAAGAAGCTGTTGCTGTCCATCCAGGACTGGGCTTGAAGATGTTCAAGGAGTTAGTTGTGTGCTGTATGTCAAGAGCAGGGTTGAACAATGATTGGGAATCATAGGGTGGTATGGCTATGTATGTCTAGATATCTCCCCAAAGCCTCATGGAGTCATAGGTGGCGCCTTTCCAGAAGTGACTGGATCTAGAGTGTGTGATGCTTTGATTGATTCATGGTCCAATATCAGGCTCAAGGGCAGTAAGATTAAGAGTGTGAGTGCCACCCACCCTAAGTATCCTGGATAAGATAGAATGCATAGAAAGAACTGTGGCTATCCCTTGTTGCTTTGATACCTTCTGCCTACCACAAACTCTTTCTACTCTCAATACCACCCTGCCTTGGAGATAGCCAATTACAGACTGAAACCTCTACAAACCGTGAGATAAATAAACCTTTCCTCCCTTAACTTTGGGCATCAGGTATTTTGTCTCAGCCATTGGAAAAATAACTAAAATACAGGGTGTAGCATACTGGACCTTTTCAATCCATGATGATACATCTGGAGCAGGTATAAAAGCATAGCAGGGGAAAAGGATTTAAAGGGATCTCTGCTTAGACTGGGATGGCAGTGGTTGGATTTCTTCAACAATATAATCAAAAAGAATTAAATACAAGTGATTTAGACAAAGAGATTGGTACCCTGAAAATTAGAAACGCTGATGAAATTGAAGAAGTCACAAATAAAGGGAAAGTTATATATTTTTCATGGATGGTAAGAATATTATTAAAATATCTTTGATACCTCAAATGATCTACATGTTAAATGAAACCTCTATCAAAAAGTAATGATAATTTCAATTAGAGGTTTGAAATTATCTTAGAATATGTATATTGTCACTACAAAAAAGGTAATTATGGAAGATGATGAATATGTGAACTCAATTATAGCGATAATTTTACAGTGCATATATGTGTCAAAAATTCACATTTTATACTTTCAATTATACCT
Source organism: Dasyprocta punctata (assembly GCA_004363535.1). Lineage (NCBI taxonomy): Eukaryota > Metazoa > Chordata > Mammalia > Rodentia > Dasyproctidae > Dasyprocta > Dasyprocta punctata. Next base: position 2,183 of record RJWM01037431.1, read on the forward strand.
CAAAAACAGGGAAAATGTTATTCTAAGATCAGCGACCTAGAAGAATCAGCAATATTTTCCATTAAGTTTTCTTCTTTGAGGTCTCTTCATGTGAAATTTTGTTGTCCTACAAAAAAACTGCCCATCCATGTTTGGAAACTCAGTTCTGACCAGGGAGTATGACTTTGATATTTTATTAGGCCCCTAACTCATTACGCTAAACATTTGAGTGAACTTAATGTTAAGAAAAAAAGGCAGACATACATGAACACATACATGGAAGTGGAAAGACATACATGAAAGTGGAAAGTTGTGAGTGTATAATAGGTTAAAACCAAAAAAAGAAAATTCAATTTGTATGGTTATTTTCCCCTGAAAATGTTACAGATATGTGATTATTTCTCATACTTACAAAAATAAAACAATAAAAAGTAAAATATGCTCCTAAGTATCCAGCTAAAAAATCATACATATAAACAGAGTATCGACATATAGGAGTATAAAAATAAAATGATATCACTGCATAAGTCTCCTGTTAATATGAAAGCATAGTTAACTTTAAAGATTAAATCATCATGACATGTTTCCCACAATGTACTAAAATAAAATCAAAATGGTTCAAAATGTAAATGCTAAACCAAAAGCACTTATTGTGCTGAAAGATAACATAGATAATTCTCTTGAAGACTTAAGCATAAGCAAGGACTTTCTGAACAGAACGCAGTGATACACAAAATAACATCAAGATTTAACAAATGTGATTAAAACAAATTAAAAATTTCCACAAAACAAATGAAACAACAGAGTAAAGAGACAACCTACATACTGGAAAAAAGTTGCCAGCTATTCCTCAGATGGAACACTAATATCTAAATATATAAAGAACTAAAAAAGTTAGACTTGCAAAAATAAAATATCTGATCAAAAAGTGAGTAAAATGAGTAAACACTTCTCAAAGATGTACAAATGACCTCAGTTTTATATACACTTCTTTTTGGCCAAGTTGCACTTTCTTCAACTCTTTCAGATCCACTTTTTCTCCTGGTTTTCACTATAGAACTGGCTAAGAGAAGGTAGCAGTACCCAAGCCATTGCCTGACCACTGGACCATCTTGAAATGTCCCCTGCCACATTAATTAGATCACTACCTTAAAATCTGGCCTCATTCCAAAACCTTAACAGAATGTACACAGGTTTTTTGTCCAAATGTAACACAACTGGCCTCTAGTCCAATTCTGAATATGGTCCCCATTCCCATATGAAATGTAATAAGTGTGGCTTCATTCTCTACATTTCTTTCAGTATCCTAGTTTAAACTCTGATCAGAATTGCCCATTAAGCACTGCTTACAAACTTCTACGCTTTGTATAGCCTGATTTTCAAAACTTTTTCAAACTCTTTCTGCACATTACTTCTAAAGGCTTCTGAACCACATGTAGGTACCTTTACAACAATGCCTTGACTTCTAGTACAAATTTTCTGTAGTAGTCAGCTTTTATATCACTCAAATCACATTCCTGGCACATACAACTTATAAAAGGAAGGTATCTGGGCTCCCAGTTTCAAAGATTTCAATGCATGATTGACTGACTCTAAAGTCAGAGATGATATGACAGGGGACCTTGCAGAGGAAAGTTGTTCATCTCATGGCAGACAGAAGCAGAGCACAAGCAAGAGAGGCAAGATAAGAAATATACCCTTCAAAGGCGCACACAGTGACCCACCTCCTCCAAACAAACTCAAACTCCCAACAGCACATTCAGCTATGAACTCATCAATGAATCAATCCACTGATGACTCTAGTGCCCCTATGACCCAATCACCATCCAAAACCTCACCTATGAACACATGGGCTTTGGGGAGACATTTTAGATCAAGCCATAACCTATGTCTTTAAAATAGCATGTACTTTCTAAGAATATACATGAAATTTAAGAATCCAAACATAGATAGAATGGTTAGGTTGTGGGGTAGACATATGATGAAAAATTGAGATATGATATAATTTATAAGTAAGTTTCCAAGATATATTAAATTTTGATGTTCATGTAATGTAGTACCACAAATTCAGAAGCTTAAAAACATGCAAGTTCGTTATCTCATAATCCCTGAGTGTCAGGAGTCAAGATATGGTTTATCTTGGTGCTCTATGAAGGGTCTCACAAATATGAAATAAAGGTGATAACTGGGCCAGGCTCTTATCTGACACTGTATTTTATTTTTCAAGTTATTTTGGTCATTGGGAGAATTTGTATCCTTATGTAAGTAGACCTCATGAAGTTTTTATCTTTAAGGCCATCCAGGGAGCATCTCTGTGTAACTACTCTTTCATAATGGGCTCTGATTTAGTCGCATTCTTCAACAGTTACACAATACCCAACACCCACAATTTAAAGGAGGACAGATTTATTTAGGTTCATGGTTACACAAGTTTCAATCCATGATTGGCAGGCTCAAATACTGCAGTAGCATGGAAAGACCTAAACAGACAAAAATTGGTAGGCAGGTCAAGAGATAGAAGGTAGGAGGTGAAGACGGAGATATACCCTCCCTGACACACCCCCATTGACTCATCTCTGCCAATCAGAACCCATTTTCCAACAGCAAGTCAGCTATAGCAACCATATAATTTAGTCATCTTCCAAACAATGAGGATTTGGGGCCATTTTAGATCTAAACCATAACATACCCAAAATCATATACCAATATTTTTGGATTAATTCAAAATCAACTGCTTGGTAACCCAATTACAGGAGAAACAGATAAACATAATTACTGGTCCCATCTACAATCAAAAAAATTAAACAGGACATTAACATCTAAATTTTATAGCATAAGATTTTATAGTATTTCCCAGAGATTTAGCTCAGTAGTGTAAGTGCCTGTCTGGCAGGCGCAAGGTTGTCAGTTCAATGCCCAGTACAGAAAAAATAAATATTTTATAGTATTTCAATAACAGCTATTGAAGTCATAGGTGTAGACAACTATGTTCTGAGCAGAACCCTCATTAGACAGGAAATAATACAATAGATCAACAAATGGGATCACATCAAATTGAAAAGCTTTGCATAGCAAAATAAAAAACCAACACAGTAAAAAGACAGCCAGCAGAATGGGAAAAAGTATTGCAAGCTATTTCTCAGTACAAGTATTTAGGAGATTAAAATCTCAAAAATGTAGATCCACCAAAATAAAAGACAAAGCCAAAAGTTGGGCAAGTGAAATGAAAAGACACTTCACAGAACAAGTATAAATGACCAATAAATATATGAAGAAATGCTCACCAATACAGGCCATTAGCAAAATAACAAAGCAACACTAAGATTCCATCTTACCCCAGAAAGAATGGCCATTATCAAAAAATCAAACAATAATGAATGCTAGTGAGGTTATGGGAAAATGGGACCCTTCTTCATTGTTCATGGAGTATAAACTAGTACAACCACTATGAAAACCAGTATAGATCGCTCAATACACTGAAACTATAAATTTCCTTTGCCCAATTAATTTCCTTCAAGATAGTTTCTGAAAAGAGTTAAAGACATCTTATTATAGTGATACATGCACGCTCATGTTTATGGCAGCACAATTCATAATAACTAAATCTTGGAAGGAGCCCATATGTCCCTCAAAAGATGAATGGATAAAGAACAGGTGGTATTAACACACAATGGCGTATTATTCCATTATTAAGAAATATAAACTTGAGTCATTTGTAGTAAAATGGATACACCTCGAGACAATTATGTTAAGTGAAATAAACTAGACACACAAGTTTAAATATCACATATTTTCTCTTACACGAGAAACTCAAATTATAAATAAACAGCAAAATAAAATATGGTTAATAGGAAGTAAGTTGATAGGTCTTTTTCAAAATGAGAAGTGTATCGTGAGATTGAGAGGGGGATGGGAAGTGAGGGAAGGGAATGAAAAAGGAATCAGATGTGTTCTGTACATGGACTGACTCCGCAAGAGGAATGTGATCATTATTTACTGCAATCATGTACTAATAAATGAAATATTTAACTAAGTAATTAAAAAAGAATATGAAAAACCACTTTAACACATGCAATGAAAATTAGAAATAAGAAAAAAAAACTTGAATAGCTACAAAGATACAAGTTATAAGACAAAAATATGGTATTAAAAAATTGCTAAACATAGAGTGAGCATTGTGTAATACCAAATGTTTCAATTCAATAGAAAGGTAAACGATTTCACACTTCAATGAATACAAGAAATGGATCCTAAATACCGTGACAATACTGATAGATATATACACAAATATGGGCAAATATCATCTACCTCTCTTCTACAATTGATAAATAATATAATCCAATAGTATTAATAATAATATATAAAATCTAATAAAAGCCCAGTTTAATAACCACATACTGCCTTTGATGCTTCAACTGGAAAACATACATTATTTTAGTCTCACTAAGCTTAAGAATCTTAATAATACAAGTGAACTTCTCTAACCATAATGTAATTAATTTAAAAATCAATGTTCTAAGAAAACTACACAAAATACTGCATTAGCAAATCATTTGTGACAATATGGATGTAACTGGAGATCACTATGTCAGTAAAATAAGGTGGGACCAGAAAGGCAAATATCATATCTCACTCATAAGTGAAAACAATAAAATTCTAATAGAAGTTGGGAGTAAAATATTAATTATCAGAGGCTGGGGAGAGGAAAGGAAAGGAAATGATGAAGAAGGGTTGACTACTGACAACCTAGTTATAGTAAGGCAGGAACAAGAAATTCTAAGATATTATTGGACAGTAGGGTGGCTATAGATAAAAATAATGTACTATGTATTTTTAAAAGTACAAGGAAGGATATTTGAATATTTTCACCATGAAAAAGTGAAATATGTTTAAGGAGATTTTTTTAACTGATGTAAATATACATATATACATATATGTATATCCATATACATATATGTATATGATCTCACTATCATGCCTCATTAATCTGCACACATTTCATATTTTGCATAAGATTAAAACATATTTTATATTTAAATATTTGAAAATTGAAAACACAAAAATACCTTATTGTCAAATATAAAAATAATAAAATCATTAAGATCAATAAATCAATAATAAATTTGTGGGCTAGAAATCTCCACTCTGAAAGGAAAAAAGAATAAAGACTGAAAAAAATATAGAGAGAGAGTAAGCAGCAACTGCAAATGCTACAAATATCCAGAGTGGAAATTATACACAGACCAAAAATTAGAGTGAAAAATAGAAGAACACTCAAAATAATAATTAAAATTGTCCCCGAATTAATGTTACACAATAATTTCCAGATCCAGATACTTCAAAAAAACCTACACTGTCTAAATCTAAAAAAAAAAAAAAAAAAAAAAAAAAAAAAAAAAAAAAAAAAAAAAAAAAAAAAAAAAAAAAAAAAAAAAAAAAAAAAAAAAAAAAAAAAAAAAAAAAAAAAAAAAAAAAAAAAAAAAAAAACCTATACCTAGGGCGACCATTTTCAACTATCTTAAATTAAAAATAAACAAAAATATTCTGAAAGAGGCCAGCAAAGACAACTATACTCAGGGGCCAGGGGTTTAGCTCAGTTACTCAAGCACCTGCCTGGTAAGTGTGAGGTCATGAGTTTGATCCTTGGTACACACACAAAAAAAAAAAAAATCAGAAAACTGTACTCAGAAGAGAGCAGTAAGAAATTATATCTGACAGTTCAGAAACTATGCAAAAATGAATGCAGTGTTTACTATTTTGAGAGAAGAAAACCACCAAACTAAAAGTCTGCACTTGGAGAAATTATACTTCAAAAGTGAAAGACAAAGACTTTTCTCAGACAAACAAAAATCAAGGGGATTTATTGCCAATAGATCTGCTGTTCATGAACTTTTAACAGTAATAAAGACTAGAGAAGCAAAAAGTGAAGGTAAAATACAAACATTGTTTTCTTATTCTTAATCTAAAACTGAAGAGTTTCTTCAAAGAAATAACGGCACAATGTTTTTACATATATATACATATCTTTTGTGGCATTTGTGTTTACATATCAGTGAAATAAATCACAAAAATAACATAAGGCCAATGAAAGATCAATATTATAAGGTATTCAAACTATCCATGAAATTGTATACCATTATTTGAAAATGGATTTGGATTAGTTATAAATGTATAGCTATGAGTCATTTAGTGATGAGGATACATTCTGAGAAATGTCTCAGTAGGTATTACTGTCACTGAGTGAACACCATAGAGTGTATTTACACAAACCTAGATGGATGGTATATCCTACTAAACACACTGTGTAGTATGATTGATCCTAGGGTCCAAATCTACATGGCATATCACTATCATGAATTCAGTTGTAATGCAATGCAAAGTATCTGTGTATCTAAATGTTGAAAAGGGAGTCTAAGCATGATATAAAAGATTGTAAAATGGTATGACACACACAGCATTTACCAAAAATAGAACACACAGAACTGGAGGTTGTTCTCGTTGAATCAGTACATCAGTCACAAGTGAATATAAACACTGTACCCTCAGGTTACACTAAATGTTTAAAAATAATTTTCATTCCTTAACAGTAAATTAACCTTAACTCACTATAAATTTTTCACTTTTTCAGCTATTTTAACATTTTTTATTCTTTTATGACACTGAGCTTTGAATATACTGTATAACTACACGTGCTTTCTTTATACCCTTATTCTATATGATTTAATTTTAACTTTTTTAATTTTAAACTTTCATGTTTGAAAACCAGAACCTAAACACCTATTCATTGTCTTAGGCCTACCCAGAATACGGATCATGACCATCTTTCTCCTTCACGTCTTGTCCCACGGGAAGCTCTCCAAGGGTCACAACATCCACGTAGTTTAGCTCTATGACAAGAGTTCCTTCCTCTGGAATCCCTGTTAAAGACTTGGCTGAAGTTCTTGAAGTGATGTCACACTTTTCAAAGCATGTTCAAGGTGGTTTGCTTAGTTTATTTCCTTTTTAAAACTATCTATTACCAAAAATACTTTTGTTGTTGGGAACACATGTTTTCAAATCTCTTAATGAATTTGTTGAGGCCTACAGAATCTACTGACCCCTCCACTATGAGTTTTCTTTTTCTTCTCCTTCAGTTTCCTTATCTCTTACCTCACCTTTAGCTATATTTTTCTTTATCGTTTAAAACAACTCAATAGTCAGTTCCTCAGGAAACACCTCCTGGGGTGCTCCCCAGTGTCATTCTCTTCTGCATCCAGGTTAAAATTCTTTGCCATCTCAACCAGAGTCATTGTTAATTTTTTTAAACTTTTCATCTTTCATGTCCTTTGAAGTCATAAACAAATCTCTTGAATGTTTTCTTCTTCTTCCATACGCCATGCAAACACTCCTTGGTGACAACACGTTATGCTCCCACAATGGTCTTTGTGTAATTTTAGGTATAGTCCATCTCAAATTGTATCAGTGTCATATCATTATCTTCCTTAGTTCTAAAAGTATCCAACAAAAAGTTGGTTTTTAGGTGGTAGGCCTTGAGAAATGCTATACTTGCCTGATCCATTGATTGACTCAAAGAGGTGGCAGTAGGAGGAAGAAACCTTAATTTGATGTTGGGACGAAGGTCATGAATAAAAGACTATGTATAGGAGCATTACTGACAATTACATACCTTGAAAAGGGATATTCTCCAAACAATACTCTATTTTCCTGGTATGATAATTAAGAAGGGCATTTTGCAAGAGGAACTGGTCACCGAGGACTTATTTCTCCTCTAGTTCATTGGCAGTGCATGTTTATCGTTATGCTTTATAGACCCAGGTGTTTTCACCATGCCAGGTCACAAAGGATTTCAATTTGCAGCCTTAAACATTTCCCCAAATGAAATTGTTATCTTGTCCTTCTTGAAGCCTGACATTAACGTGACTTCAATGGATTAAAATCCTTTCATGCATCCATCTCTAGGCTTGAAAAGTTTTAGTGGTACTGAAGATTTGCTTGGGCAAATAATTTCCAATTAAAATAATAAGCTTATCTAGAATTTCCAAAAATTCTTCAACAGCCTGCACATCAGTACTCACATACTTACCACTCACTTTCACATAATGCAGTACGTGATGTTCTTGAAATGTCTAAGTACTTGAAGCTAGCTGAAAATTTGACATCACTGTCTGGTGCAGACTTTTCTTTCTTCATCTTGAACAAACATTTTGCTTTGGTAGTGATTGTCATGATGATAAAAGGGCTGTGCTTATATCTGGGGTTTTTAACCTGGGTCAGCAGAAATTCCTTCATATCTGATCTAGTCCCTTCTTGAATTTGTGTTAATCTTATCATCTTCAGTGAAACATACCCTTTAATAGCTTCCATTACTTTGTTCTCATTCTTCAAAACCATAGTTCTAGGGGAATGCGATATGCCTAAATGGTGACCAACAGCTAACACTGATTGCTTTTAAGCTTCATAGTCTTTAATCATTTTCAAGGATAATAACTTAATGTGACCTCTTTCTAATAACAATAATAGTGGATTTTGCTCATAATGAATAAAACGAGATTAAAGCAAGCAAAAGATAAGATTATGCAATCAAGAGATAGAGTAAACATGAAATGTTTGTTTTGATTGGCTTTATTGTTTATTTTGTTTAGTTTTATTTGTTTTAAAATAAAGATAAATAAATAAATGAATAAATTTATAGACTGGAATGTAACTCAGAGGTACTGGGTTCAATCCCTAGTATCACAGAAGAACAATTAAAGTTAGAGTACAAATCAATGATACGGAAAGCAAGAACTCAGAAAAGAAAATTGATTAAACAAAATCTAGTTCTTGAGCCAGGCTTAGTAGGGCCTGTTTAATATACAAAAATGAATTATCACAAAGAATTATATATCAGAAATAGTTAAAATTGTAAATCTTTCATGAAATTGCATCACTAAAAAAGTGAAAAGTCACATAGGAGAAGATATCAACACTATTTATGACCTAAGCATTTTATCATTTAGAATATTTTAAAACAGAACTATTCAAACAAGAAAAAGCAAATAATCCAACCTCACAACAAAAGTTCAAAGGCATGAAAATTTCATTGATTTATTCTAATGAAAGACCAATTTTGTTACCAATTAGGAAAATAAGAGTAAAACTCACAAGTTCTACTTTATGTACTCCAGAATAGCGAAAATTAAAAGTATAACAGTACTAAATACTATTAAAATCCTGAGTAACTTAAAATTTATAAACTGCCAGGTAAAGAAGAAGCCAACAAAACCAACACTCTTTGAAACAATTTGCAATAACCTTGTAAGGTTAAGTATGTATGAGAATGCATTGGTAACATCATTTCAAAAAGCAAAAAACTGAAAACAAGTCAATATCCATGGTTTTAAGACTAAATAAGTCCTAACATATAAATGAAATAAACTTTTGTACCCTTAAAAAAATGAACAAATAAGTTACATACCCAATGTAGATGAAACTTCAGAAACAATGTCAAAGAAAAAACAACTTTTGTAAGTATATACACCGTATTATTAATGTACATAAATGCTAAAAATGCAAAGTCAAACAGCATATAAAGTTTAAGAACCTATCAGGTTTAGCTGTTTGAAATTGCCATTTTTGTAGATAAACAAAGATGAATATTGGCAATTTTATATGATTCAGCATAACAAATATTTGTAGCAAAATGATAAAGGCAGTGAAGTCATAACAACATTCAATATATACTTATTTAGCAGACTAAGGTAAGAAATAATAGTCTACAAATGATAGTTCCAAAATCTACTCCCCACGCAACACTTACTTTAGTGGAAAAAGAAATAATTAACAAACGTTAACAAGCTAATGTCATACAGTCGATAATGGAAAAACAGAAACAAACCACATAAAGTAGATTCGATGGGTTTAGATAAGGTGGTTATTTTATGTTCAGATCACAGAAAAGCCCACTGCTTAAGTATAATTTAAGATGTATCAAGATGGAAAGGAAGAAGGGAGCCAATGACTCTCTAGGAAACTGGTTTCATTGGCAGGGGAACAGCAGAGTCAAATGCTCTGAAAGGGGAACTGGCTTGGTTCATTCCAAACAGCAAAGATGCTTGCATAACTGGAGCAGCGTCCTACACCAGCAATGGGGTTGGAAGAATGACAGAGTATGAGGAGCAGAAGGAATCCAGGGACCACATCATGTAGGGTGTCACAGCCCGTTTTGCTTTTGCTGAGTTAGATGAAAAGCAATCGGAGAATTCTGAGCAGGAAATTTACATAAGCAACTTTAGGTTTTATATCAATCATTCTGAATACAAATAGAGAAGAAATTGTAAGCCAATAGGTGAAAATCTGACATAAGCACACATCTCTCTCTCTGTCTCTCTCCCTCTCTATCTCTTTCTGTCTCTGTTTCTCTGTCTGTCTCTCTCTCTCTCTCTCTCGGTACCAGGAATCGAACTCAGAACCTTGTGCTTGCCAGGTAGGCACTGCACCACTAAGCTAAACCCCCAGTCCTTGTAAGCCAATTAGGAAGGTCAGTTAACTACAGATGAGAAAATAGCAGTGTGGATTAGAGTGGTTGCTTAAAGAAAATGAGAACTTATTATGCATCTAGTTTTTGTTTTGTTTTGTTTTTTGTACCGGGAATCAAACTCATGACCTCATGCTTGCCAGGCAGGTGCTGTACCACTGAGCTATATTCCTGGCCCTTTCTGTATCTAGTTTTGAAAGTAATATCAGACAATTTTCTAATGAATGTAGATTGTGAGAAAAAGAGATGAGTCATCTGGAAGAACAAGAGGAAATGTGGGAGGTGAAAATTGAGTAGTAGTGGTTAGAAAGAGTTTTTTGTTTTAGATATGTTAAGTTTGAACCAGCGATTAAACATTAACATGGAGAAGCTGGCTATAGAATTGAATTTAGAGGTCTGTTCACATAGAACATCTAGGTTGCCAAATACAGGAACATTCAATGGAAGTTGGGATAGATCATCTAGAAAGTGATTTCAAATGAAGAAGAAAGGTTGAACTGAGGGCTAAGATCCAGACATTCTAGTGCTTAGTGACTAGAAAGAAGACAGCAAGATTTATAAGGCGTAACACTAAGATAAGAAGAAACCAAACAAAAGCAGAGTTCCGAAAGCCAGAGAAATTTACCTCTGGTAGGGAAGATGATAATAAGATCCAAAAATAAGAAGTAGCTTTAATGATATTAGTATCCTATTTCATAATCTAAATGGCTCACAGTGGTAATCACTTTGTTCCTTGTGATAGCATATATTGTTCTGTTGTGTAGTCAATATCTTACAATAAAATTAAAAAGTTAAATTTCATTGCCAAATAAAATATTAGGGCACAGGGAAAGAAGGAGAAATTACTTTGATAGATTTTTAAGGAAAATAATCCACAACGGAGGAAACTTCAGAACAGAGAGAACTACATTAACCCTGGTGTGGTGCTTAGCTCTAGAAGCTGTGTAACAGATGTGCTACCAAGTGCTGGCTACTACTTCATGCAACAGAAACTGGTAATTTATGACAAGTGTACATTTGGCAAAATGTTATATGTTCTATCGTTTGGAACACCATGATATGTCAAGCCAAGCATAAATGGCAATTTTCTAAATTTTTAATGAAACATGTTGGATCTCTTTATAATTAAAGCCATAATGATAATAGGAAAACAATGATAAAAATGAAGCCTTTTGAGTTTCTTTATTTCTCTTATAAATATGGTAGAGGAAAAAAAAAAGAAAACACATACTTTTCTCTTACAAATGTAAGACTCATTTTGAAAACATTCCCCCTTATGACAGAGTAATTCATTAGAAACATTTCCAAAGTTGTGTTTTCTTTTGTTTTAATATAAAAATTTATCTTGTGTCTTAAAAACTGCCTTTCCAATGAGAATGAAATAGGCTTCTAGATAGAATTTCTAAGCCTGAGTCTGTACTAAAAAAATGACAAGAACCAATTATTTTTCTCAGCCCATAATTGGATACTGATCTTGGCAAGGAGTGCGAAAGGGAGCCCCAAAGACCGATATCACATAGCAGCCAGATCAACAGTAAGATTATTTACTCATTTTTTTTTTTAACCAAAGATCAGCAGCATGGTACTGGCCAGCAGAAGTTCTCTTCTTGCCCATCCAGCTCTTCTTTTCCTCCACCCCTCCTTCTCTTCTTCCTCTCCCTCTCCCCTTTCTCCCTATTCCCTTCCTCCTTCTTCTCTTCCCTCTCTTTGCTCTCTGTTTCTGTCTGTGTCTCTCTCTGTCTCTGTCTCTCTGTCTCTGTCTCTGCCTCTCTCTCTCTCTAACTGTAGCTTCTTCCATTTTTCTTAAAGAATAAAATGAACTTGCCTTCCTAGTGATTATGATTCTGTAAGTGGTCTCCACATACCGCTGGAGATTTTCTGCAATCATATTTAAATATACGTCAAAAGGACCATTTCAAAGGAAACCAGGGACATGTCCCACAGTTTCTGACGAATGTGTTGCTTGCCTCCAGCTAACTGTAGAACATAGAATTAGACTCAGACTTTAGAATAAATTTCTATATCAAAACTGCTAAACACGGAAGACAGACATTCATTAAAATCTGTACATACCATGGTAGCCTGGTTTCCCTCTGTGTGTGTGTGTGTGTGTGTGTGTGTGTGTGTGTGTCTCAATTTGCAAACATACTTGATTGGATCTTTTCAAACCCCTCATTGGTTTAGTTATTTAAACTGACACACTGATAATTGACATCATTATGTCAGATACAAATCTGTGTGTGTCTTTCGTATTTTGGAGTCACATAAACATGGCTGAGGAATGGTGACGATACAACGTAAAAATATATTTTTAATGAGGCAACTCACTTTGCTCGTGGACAGACATGGCCACAACTGGAAAAACTCATTACCTGCTTAAGTTTCTCCTAGTCTTCTAGTTAAATTATTCCTTTCCCATGGCAATTCTAACAATATATACTATCAGGCTAAATTTTTTGTTATGAATAAATAAGCATTTCTTACCTATGCTTCTATTATATCAAGATTAACTTCCATATCACTTAAGAATAATTTGTTTAGCATCATAAAGACATTAATTTCCCAACTAACACATCTTCTATATTGATTTCTTTCTTAGAATTCATGACTGTTTAGAGAAGTGAGACATTATTATTATCACCTTACTATGAGGCAGTACATTATATCACTAATTACTGTCTGCCATCATTAAGCATCACACTCACCTATCCAGATTATAGCTGAAAAAGTTTAGTACAGTTGTAGCTGAATATAAGCAAAGCTGACAGACAACTGAATAAAAATAAATGTGTGACTTTTTTTAATCATCTTAAGGCAGATTGTTAACACCCCAGAAGGAAATGCTGATAAATGAATTAATTCAAGCCCTATTTACAATTCTATTGTGAACACTTATCTTGTAATTGTCTTCTCAAGTATTAATATTGTTAGCAAATTTCAATGAATTTGAATTTCTATAAATATTCTAAGACAGATGTAATTAAATATGTAATAATCATCTGTTTAATGCCTGCCTACTAGACAAAAGAGAAAAATGCTTTCTTTTATTACTGAATGCATAGTGTTGAGGGAGTGAATAGGTGATTGATTGAACGACTCTGTAAAATAGTGTCTAGTTTACATCAATCTATATCAAAAGCTTATTCTTTGGAATAGAATGATAAAATAACTTTAAATTACTTTGCTTCTACAGGACCGAAGATTTAACCCAGGGCTATTTCACTGAGCTACATTCTCAGTTCTTTTTATATTTTTTATTTTGATAGGCTCTGCCTAGGCCACTAAATTGCTGAGGCTGGGCTCTAATTTATGATCTGCCTGCCTCAGCCTCACAGAGAGTTTGCTTGTACCATTGCACCCAGCTTATATGTTTGTTCAAATGACTTTTTCTACTTCCATTTTATGATCTAGATACTTTTTAAAGTGATCATCAAAATTAAAACACAGAACATTATTTGGGAGAAAACTTGAAGGTCCCCAAAATATAGGTGCTGACACCAGAAAGGCAACTAACTCCAGCACAGAAAACATAAGAAATGCTTTGCAACTACAATGAAATTCAAAACAATCATAAGCCAAAAAGGGAGGTACTTGAAAGTCCTTGCCCTCAAAATTAGTACTGTGACTATAAAAATAGTATAGGAATTTGATATATGATCTAACATTTCTATTTCAGATATATATCCAAAGGAATTAAAAACAGTATCTGTCTTAGTTACTTTTCTCTTTCCTGAGACAAAATTCTCAACACCCGAAGTTAAAGAAGAAAACGTTTATTTAGCTCACAGTCTGTAGAGGTTTCAATCCATCATTGGCTACCTCCAAGGCAGAGTGGCATGACAGACAGGCGTCACAGAGGAGAAACAGCTCACGGCATGCAGAATGCAGCAAAGCAACAATCCAGGCTACTTAGGACAGGTAGCACTCACACCCTTCATCCTAGTGCACTTGAGCCTAGCATTGCACCTTGAGTCAACCCCAGTGTCACACACTCTAGATCCAACCACCTCTGAAAAAGCCCCTTCTATGATTACATGAGGATTTGGAGAGACATCTAAACATAAGCCATAATAGTATCTCAAAGAGTTATCTGAGTTCCCACATTCATTGCAGCAGTACTTCTCATAATAGTAAAGACAGTGTCAATTTAAGTGTTAGTTAATGGGCGAATGGTGAATGCATAAATGTAGTATGTATGTATTACAGTAATGTTAAAAAATAAGGAAACTATGTCATTTGCAACAACATGCATGAACCTAGTGGATATTATACTAGGTGAAATAAGCCCAACATGAAAAGACCAATACTACATGATCTCCCTTGTATGCAAAATCTAAAAGAGCATAACTCACAGAAAGAGCAGAATGGCAGTTGTCATGGGTTAATGAGGGGGAAGAGGGACAATGTTTGTCCAAGAGTACAAAGTTTCAAGTGTGCAGGATGAGTAATGTCTGGGGATCTAATACTCACCTGATGACTACAGTTAATAATGCTCTTGTCTTAGTTACTTTCTCATTGCTGGGACAAAATACCCAATACCCACGAATTAAAGGAGGAGGGGATTATTTAGCTCAGAGTTTGTAGAAGTTTCAGTCCATAGTCAGCTGATTCTAAGCCAGGGCAGCATGGCAGAGGAGAAACAGATCATTGTATGACCGACAAAAGGCAAGAAACCTTCCTTCTTCCCCTTTTTATTGCATCCTCCATTACCAGCCTACTGGTTGGTGCCACTCACACCCAGGGTGGGTCTTCCCTCTTCAATAAATTCATCAGCCACTCCCAG
>RJWM01037432.1:0-17150 GCA_004363535.1 Dasyprocta punctata
GGTGTCCCCAGACCCAAAGTCAGGGTGTCAACGAAGCACCCCGAGCTCCACCCCAAGCTGCCCGTGCGGTGTCCCACAGACGGCAAAGCCTGGAAGGTGCTTCCTGCACCTGTAAATACCGCACGCGGGGAGGGGTGGGGCTAGACGGCTCCCGCACGCTGTAGCACGGGGCCTTCATCCAAATCTACTTCCAGGTAACTCTCCGGTCATATCCTCAAGAGTCCTTTCCCGGGATACGCCCTGTCAGATCCCCGAAGTGGATAAATACCGTCTTTAGTACTTCCCATTGCTGAGGCCCAGAAAATACCTCAAAGCCCCGGGCACACGCATCCACCTGCAGACCAGACCTGTGCAGCTCAGAAACCTCAAGACTCGGAAGCCGCAGGGGTCCCTCGGCGCGGTGACGCCCGCCGCTTCACACCTCGCCCCAGGTACGCACGCTCTAACCGCGTCCGCTCGGTCCCTTTCAACCGTGGGCCTGTGAAAGCTCACAGGAGAGTTCAATGATGCAGTCTATGGAGAGAGACACTTGCCAGTCTCCTTCGCGCGGTCTTAGAGCTCAGTCCCAGTGTCTGTGTGTTCAGTGGACGGTGCTCTCTCCCCCGGAGGACTGCAATTAGAGCCCGGTCCCCTAAGCAGTCGCACGGACTGCCCGGACTGGGGGTGTAGCTCAGTGGTAGAGTGCTTGCCTAACATGCATAATGCCCTGGGTTCAATCCTCAGCACTGCGAAAGAAACAGAGACAGAGACAGAAAGACCGAAAAAAGCAGATACAGGGACAGAAAGAGAAAGTGAGAAATGAAATCTCACAAGCTTTTATAAGACGTGTTAAAAATACTTCACTGTAACCGGGCATAGTGGCTCACGCCTTTGATCCCAGCACTCGGGAGGCTGAGGTAGGAGGAGCGTTGTGAGTTCGAGGCCAGCTTGGGCTACAATGCAAGTGCAAGGTTGGCCTGAGCTACACAGTGCGACCCTGCCTCAAAAAACTAGGGCTGGGGGTTTGGCTCAGTGGCTTAAGCACCTGTCTGGCAGGTGCTAGGCTGTGAGTTTGATCCCCAGTGCAGCAAAAAAAAATAATAATAATAATAATAATAATTCACTGTTTTACTTAATCCATGATAATTAAGTATCTTTATGTAGAAAGAATATTATTTTAGATCTATATATACTGAAAGATTGTATTACAAAGTTTATTTTAATATAATCTTAACAATATATGTTCTTGCTGGCCATGGTGGCACATCCTGTAATCCCAGCACACGGGAGGCTGAGGCAGGAGGATTGTTGCAAGTTTGAGACCAGCCTGGGCTACAAAGTGAGCCCAAGGCCAGCCTGAACCACATAGCAAAACCCTGTCTCATAAAGACAAAAAAAAAAGATATATGTATATATATATATATATATACACATATATATATGTGTGTGTGCGTGTGTGTGTGTGTGTCTGTGTTCTTTTATTCAATAACTATGGACTGGAGCCATAAAATGTGGCAGTCACAGTTTTAACTCATAAAGATACATTTATTCTCCTTTAATAAGTGGAATGTTATTTAATCTACCTTAAATTACTTGTGTGTAGAAAATATTTTTGTTGACAAAAATAAGTTTCAAACTAGTATGATATCACATGTGATTCAAAAACTAAATTTATACCAAAGCACATAAAAAGTCAACTCTAATCAAGCTTTTGAATCTAGGCAGAAACCAGGTTTACTACCTAAATTTTGGAAAGTGTGAATTTTATAGTAAAATACAAATTATTTTATTTAAGATTTGTATGTTTTGTTTCTAACTGGCAAGATAAGAAGTTTTGAGTTGGTATTGGCAAGTACTTCTCTGAAAATAACACATTTTGTGTAGGAATAGCATTCGCTCTCACTTCAGGAAGCGGAAAATAGGTACGACCACCTTGCATTGTCTCTTTTTAACCTTTATTTGGGGCCAAAGATATTTAGTGTGTCTCTAAAATGATTTGAAAAGCAGACTTACACCAGTGAGAAACACCTGCATGAAGGAAATTTGCAGAAATACTCTCAATTTATTCTCCTAACTGGTTATGTATTAACATCTGTGTTCCTTAAGCTTCCCTTCCACAACCAGTGCCACATTATAGGAATATATTAAACCGTCACTGACAAAGCGTACAAATCAAAAGTGTGTAAAGATCACCGTGGTAGCTAATGGTGTTCAGCTGCGTGGTAATGCCACCACCAGAGAATTGTAAGGCACTAATCTAAAACACACTCTGAGGATCTCATGTTGTTCCTTTTTAAAAGGGTAAAAAATATATATATTCAAATGCTATAATGTGCATTTTTCAATAGAAACTGAAACATGCTGGGGCTGACTTTAATGACATGGTGCCCTAGAACACCTTTGCAAACGAAATGCGGAGAGCAGTTAGTAGGCACTTGATCTCACTGCTTCCTTTCAGCTGTTGAACAAATGTTTTGAGCACCTGCTGTTGGCTAAAAGTTCATCCATTCCTTCCATCCTAAAATCTAAACGTGATACTACTGCTCCCACTTTAAAAATGTTCATTAGCTCCCCAGAGATTTAGGGATGAAATCCAAATCCCTTTTCGAGAAACACACAGTGCCACACACAGCCTAATGCATCTATCCATGCCTGTTGTGGACGGTCTCCATCCTTTTTCGGATTTCTCTGCCTTGCCTGGGGCATCTCTCCACTGCATATTTCACCATTTTCCCACTCAGTAAACACTTCCGCATTTGCTTAAAATACAAAGTTTGCTAAGCCAGGACCTCCTTGACCAAAACGGTCGTCCCTCCACCTCCAGTGAAACCTTCTAGCCCCATAGAAGCTTCATTTTCCAAAAATTCACGACCACCACCCTAATTCTTGCCTTACCAATGAAGAGAACCAAGATGGGACTGAGGTGGCTCCCTTTCCCCACACCCCCACTTACTTACAGACCTAAGTGGGAGCCAACAAACCCCGAACCTCAAAAGACTGAGAATCCCTGGTGTGGCCACTGAGAATCAGCTGTGTCTCTTCCTCGTCTTCTGGGGTCTTGGCAGAGGAACAGCCCTCACCTGTGACTTCCTGACCCCTTGGCAGAGGAGAGAACCAGGGACACCGAGAAACCCCCCAGTGAGCCCGAGAGCTTCGTCCGGGACCCTGTGCACCGCCTTTCCCACTCACTTCGCATCATACAGTTACACCGATAACGGCGGGGTGGGTGGGAAGGATTCCCCTACCAAGGCAGACAGGACAGAGCTCCTGATAACAGGCAGACACGTACACTCCTCTCAGCAAGGACAGGACGGTCAGGAACCATAATGCAATTTACTTAAGTCCAGTACCTTTTCCTCTTCTATCTTCACTAACAATTTCAGTCTAAGAAGGCTGGTCATGCTGGTGAGGCAGAGACCACTGGCACCATCTCAGGATAAGTAATTCCAGATTTCCCATTTCCCAAAGAATTACCTCTTTTCATAAATCTTTCTTCAAAACCACAAGCTTGCACATGCCTGAAATCCCAGCTACTAGGGAGGCCAAAGCAGATAAGTTAGAAGTTCAAGGACAAAGCCGGGCGTGGTGGTGCATGCCTTTAATCCCAGTATTTGGGAGGCTGAGGTAGGAGGAGCGTTGTGAGTTCGAGCCCGGCTTGGGCTACAATGCAAGTGCAAGGCCGGCCTGAGCTACACAGTGTGACCCTGCTTCAAAACACTAGGGCCAGGAGTTTGGCTCAGTGGCTTAAGCGCCTGTCTGGCAGGCGCGAGGTTGCGAGTTCAATCCCCAGTGCCACCACAAAAAAAAAAAAAAAAAAGTTCAAGGACAGACTATGCAATTTAGCAAGATCATCTCTCAAAAATAAAAATCAAAAAAATGGCAGGGCTGGGGCTGTAGCTCAGTGGTAGAGTGCCCCTGGGTTCAATCCCCAGTACCACAAGATGATGATGATGCTGATGGTGATGATGATGATGATGACGATGAAATGGGCTGGGGATGTAACTCAGTGGTACAGCACCTAGCATCTGTGAGGCCCCACCTCCAAATCCCTAGCAAGAAATAAAATAAAATAAAATAAAATAACCTGTGAGCTCTATTTTTATAAGATTAAATTTCCTGTGTCCCCTAACACTTCACCAAAAAAAAAAAACTGAAAACTTTATTATCTCACTCAGCTCCTTCCTTACAGCCTGCCACACAAGCACACAAGTTCTTCTATTCTTTCTAAGTATCCAAGTTTAAAAAAAAAAAAAAAACAGATCAGTAACAAAAATGGCCAGCCAGAAACCCATGCACACAATGTCGCTGTTCCCCTAAGATTCATATATTGAAGCCCCACCCTCCTAGAGTGCTGATGGGGCCTTTGGCAGGTAATTCATTCAGATGAGGTCAGAAGGATCCTGTGCTAACCCAAGATAGGATTAGTGTCCTTGTATACAAAATACAATAAAGCAAAGAAGGTTTATCTGCAGACCAAGAGAAGGCCTTCACAAGACACCAAATCTGCAGACAGTTTGACTTTCCCAGCCTCCAAAATTGGAGGGGAAGCTGGGGGTATTTTGGTTTTTTAACTCCCCAGGCTATGACATTCTATGATAGGAGTCTGAGTTAGCTAAGACTTTTGCCTGACTTTCTTTCTTTGCAGATATTTGGGAGCTCCGAACTCCTTTGCATAAGGTGGACCATCCCACCATCTTCACCCTCTCACTACACCTGTCTTCTGCCCAAAGGCTGAAGGCATAAAGCAGACTTGGAATCGGTATAAAGCTAAAAATCTCAAGCATCAAGTTTGCATTACACAAATCACCATACTGTACTGCTACTATAACCAATTACCATAAACTTGGTGACTTAAAACACAAATTTAAGTCTGAAACTCAGCACCACTGGGCTGAAATCAAGGTATCGGCAGGGCCTGCTCCCTGCAGAGGCTGCAAGGCATAGTCTTTCCCACTTTGTCCCAACATCCTTCGGCTTGTGGCCACATCACTCCAATCTCTGCTTCCATCATCAGGTTGTCTCATTCTCTTTGTGTCAAACAAGGATACAAGTGATGGCAATGTTGGGCCACCTGGATAATCCAGGGTGCTCTCCCCATCCCAAGGTCCTTAATCACATCTGCAGAGACCCTTTGTCCACATATGACAACAGTCAGAGCTTCCAGGGACCAAGGTATGAACCTCTTTGGCAGGACCATTTGCCACCTACTGAAAGAATCCTCACATATGCAGGCAGGCTCTTCTCCAAACCCCGGAGAGGGGGTCGCCATAGGTGTCCTTCCACAGGTGGCACCTGCTAAGCCACCAGTGAGAAGGGGCACTATCAGCGGGGGTTCCTGGAGCCTGAGGACACTGTCCTCAACAATCAACCACAGAGATCTCCCTGGGATTATTGGTGTTAGAGGAAACACAGAAAAATTTTATATTCATTCTAAAGTAAATATGCCTCACAAAGAGATGATTGATACATCAAGAGTCAAATTAAGTCGGGAGCTGGTGGCACACATCTTTAATCCCAGCACTTGGGAGGCTGAGGTAGGTCTAGTGTTGTGAGTTTGAGGCCAGTTTGGGCTACAACAAGGCCGGCCTGAGCTACATAGTGCGACCCTGTCTCAAAAAAACCAGTGCTGGGAGTTTGGCTTAGTGGTTTAAGCACCTGCCTGGCAGGTACGAGGCTGTGAGTTTGATCCCTGATGCCATGGGGGCAAAAAAAAGAGTCAAATTAGTGAACACATTTTCAATCTATCATTTTGCTAAATTCATAAATATATTATAAATATTCTGAAACTATGAATTGATTCAGTTACAGCTTTACACTGACACAGGCATTGCAACTTCTGTTCTCATAAAATTAGCAAACTTTCTCCCCCTTACCCAAACACCCCCAAGTTGAAACAGTTACAAAGGGATTGGACAGATTCACACGAAGTCCTAAGCCTTTGGGCTAATCAAGCGGCTGTGTTAGTAGTTTTTCATTACTGTGGCCAAATACCTGAGAGAAGCAACTTAAAGGAGGGAGGGTTTACTTTGGCTCAGGGTTTCCAAGGCTTCAGTTCACAGTCACCGAGCCCTTCGCTTCTGGGACTGGCAAGGCAGAACTCACTGGGGAAGAAGCGGCAGAGGACGCGGGAGAAGCGGCTCACTTCACGGCAGCCAGGGAGCAGCATGAGACGGGAAGAGCCAGAAAGGAAGGAGCCAGCAGCAACACAAATCCTTCAAAGCCCCCAGCGACCTGCCCGTGCAGGGCAACCCCACCTCCCAGGACTCCCACGCAGCTAGGGATCTCATCGGTGGGTTAATTCACTTGATGATGTTAAAGCCCTCATGGCCCTGGCACTTGTCCAAAGTTCCACCTCTGAACATGAGTCATCTGGGGGAGTTTTTTTCAATACTGGAGATTGAACCC
This sequence comes from Dasyprocta punctata, assembly GCA_004363535.1. Lineage (NCBI taxonomy): Eukaryota > Metazoa > Chordata > Mammalia > Rodentia > Dasyproctidae > Dasyprocta > Dasyprocta punctata. The sequence continues at coordinate 6,385 of RJWM01037432.1, forward strand.
CGGAGCTATATCCTCTGTGTTCTCTCTCTCTCTCTCTCTCTCTCTCTCTCTCTCTCTCTCTCTCTCTCTCTGTGTGTGTGTGTGTGTGTGTGTATGTGTGTGTGTGTGTGTGCATGCGCAACAAGACCCACAAAGTGCTGGGAGTTCAGGTATGTGCCACCATACAACATACACATGGATAATTAGAAGAATCCAAAAAATTAGGCATGGTGCCTGTCTTCCCAGCTACTTGGGAGGTTGTGGCAGATTCAAGCCCAGCAATTAATAAAACTTCGCCTCAAAATAAAATATTTTTAAAAGGGGCTAAGGATGTAGCTCAGTGCCCTGAGTTCAGTCCTCACTGTGGGGGAAAAGAATACAGGAAAGAAGGAAAGGAGGGAGAAAGCCAGGAAGAGAGGAAGGAAGGAAAGAAGGAAGAGAAGGAGAAAAGGAATGAAACCAGAAGACTTTCCTGATGGCTGGGATTTGAATGAGCCAATGCTGGATGAGCTGAATCAGAAGATTGGAAAAAAAATCCATGAAGGAAGGAGGCGGGGAAATCTCTCTAGCCCGCCTCTGGGTTCATCTTCAGAAAGCCTACTACGCCTTCTACTTGTTCTGTAAGCAGAAAGTATCCATAGACGTACTAGCAGGAAAAAGCCACCCAGATCCAGGCCCGATCACCACGTGGAAAGGATGGCTATGACAATTCGTGTCATCAGCAGTACGTTCTAACTCAGAGACCCAGGCTTGACTTGACTGCAGCCATCTCGGTCATGATCGCCTCCCTTCCATCTGCTGGTCTGGCAGGCATTCCCAGCCCTACAGGCCAAACACAGCCATTAGGACAATCAGCTGAACATGTTGCACGGCCACTGACTCCCGATGGTTCTTAACTGACATTAGCCATGCTAATCACCTTCTCAGAAGGGACAGGTACATTCTGGTTGGCCAAGGCCCACCTCTGTGTGGCTTAGGGCATAAACCTCCTCCTCCTCCTCCTATCTTAGGACTTGGGGGTCCACCTGTCTTGCTTCCAAGGCCTTCTTCTGCCTGTAAATCACCAATAAATTGCACCACGTGCAGTTCTGGATCTGTCCCTTCCTTCTTTCTCAGCACAGCTTCTGCCTTCAGTAGCCGGCTCTTACACACAGGAACTGGGTTTTTCCAAAAGACCAGCTCTGGAGCTGCACCTCTAGGGCTCCCCAGAGCATGCAGGAAGCTGGCAACAGTATCCAGTGCAGGCCTAGGAGCAACAGGGGCTGTCCCAGTGGGCACGGCTCCAGCTCAGACTTCACACCCCCCTGGAGTGTGAACTTCCAAGATGCCTGGGACCCTGAAATTGCTCTGAGTCCCTGAAACTGAACCACTTTGAGAATAGCTAGTCTTAGCATGGGTACCCCCAAAACCCTGTGTACTTCATAACCTCCTCTCAAAATTTACCCATCCTCCCCGGCAGCAAAACTGGGCTTTTGCTCCCCCCAAACCAGGACCAGGAAATTCAAGACAACCAGAACTGTGATCTGGACTCCACTGAAGAGACAAAGAATTATCGCAGGTCCAAATAGTCATGATAACTTCCCTCCCCTAAACCAAACCCAAGGTCACGAAATGAAACAGGGGAGGGAGCGAGGTAAATTAAGAGAATCCGAAGAGAAGATGCTGACTCCTGCCACCTTGGCACCCTCCAGAGTCCGGAAGACCGAGATCCAGTTAATTTGAGCAGCCACCGAGCAACGCAGAAACGCAGCCTTGTGCTTTCAGATTCTTTCCACCAGGTGGCGCGTGCTGAGCTTTTAGAAAATCAAATTATAGATTTTGCTTGGCTGACTTGTATCTCCTCCAAGAACAAACAGGACTTTGCTTTCTAGGAATAGGAGGTTAAGCCCTGGACAAAGAAACTTGAATTCGAGCCCAAGGTTATGTGAAAGCTTGGGGTTTTGTCTTGATTTAGTTTGTGTGTGTGTCTGTGTTTTGTTGTGTTGTGCTTTTGTTTTGTTTTGTTTACCAGGCTTATCTTCTCTTTCTATCTGGAACCATCAAAGCTAAATAAGAAGCAGAAATTCTCCCTGACTCTTTCAATCGATAAGGGGTTGTCGAGTTGTTTAGGAATGTCCCTGTTTACTTCATGAACTTAATTAAAGGAAACCACTGTCCACTTCTGACAGGTAAACCGTTACTGTTTTCATCAGTCCATATTATTCATGCTCAAAGCAGAGAAGCTTGCTCCAAACCTTGACTTAGGCCTCGTCGGGTTAAAAGCACACTGAGTCTGACTCACCCCCTAGGGTGTCATAGTCCCGCTCTGGACCCTGGGACGCAATATCCACTACAACTGAAAGGAGGAGAGGTTCGCTCGGGCTCAGGCTTTCCACTGCGTAGTCGGCTGGCTCCAAGACGAGAAGGCGTGGAGAACAGGCTGGGAAGGGGAAAGCTGCTCACGGCGCGGTGGCCGGGAAGCAGAGTGAAGGAGGAGGCCTGGGAGAGAGACCCTTCCCGGTCACCTCCCTGTTCCCGGCTCTTCCACCTGGCCCCACCTCCCCACAGCAAGTCGGCTGCGCCGCCCCCATAACCCAACCGCCTTCCAGACAAAAGCGGGTTGGGGGCCACTTTAGATCTAAACCCTAACAAGGCGCTCAGGATTTGACAAAAGACGGCACAGTGGAAGGAACGCTGGGGTCCAGCCCTGCTTTGCTGTCCGGGCTTCAACACTTCAGACTGAGAGACTTCGTCAAGTCATAATGTATAAAACTCTCAGTTTTAATATCCCCCAACAGTAATTTGGAAAAACCAAGTTTAAAAATACATGTGAAATTGTGAAGTCTGAGATATTCAACATGACTAGTCATTAAGAAAATGCAAATCAAAACTATCTGAGGAACCACTAGATACCCATTAAGATGGCTATTATCAAAAAATAGTAAGTTACAAGTGTTGGAAAATAACCAGCGTTTGAAAGGATGTTGAGAAATTGTAATCCCTGTGCACTGCTAGTGGGACATAAAATCATACCATGGCTACAGAAAACAGTTTGATAATTCCTCCAAAAGCTAAATATAGAGTTATCATATGAGTCAGAAATTGTGTTCTTAGATATGCACTCAATGATACTGAAAGTAGGGACAGTAATTTGTACAATAGCCAAAGGTAAAAATATCCTGTGTCCATCAACAAGATAAATAAACAAAACATAACGTAAACATACAGGAGAAGTAAAAAAAATTTTTAAAAAATAAAAAATAAAAAAAATGAAAAATAAATAAATAAATAAATAAATAAAACATACAAGAGAAGGCAATGTTATGCATCCGTAGAGGAAGGCAGTTTCAGTTTGTACTATAGCATGGATGAGCCTTAAAACCAGAGGAGTAAACTGAGGTTGATACAAATAGGCAAATATCTGGCCTGGGAGGGCAGCTCAGAGGTGGAGGCCATGCTTAGCATGTGCGAAGCCCTGGTTTCAATTCTCGCATCAAGAATGTTAAAGAGGAAGGCGGCAAACATTATATAATTCAGTACATGTGACATACGTAGAATAGGCAAATCTACAGAAGTAGAAAGTTGATTAAAGTCTGAGGGAAAAGGGACAGGAAGTTATAACTTAAAGTCTCCAGAGTCCTTGTCGGAGACTCAAATGTTTTTGGGATAATGGTGTGGCTATATTCATACAACATGGTGAAGAAAATTTGTGCCACTGGATTTTCAATTGAAAAATGGCCAGCCCTGGTTTTGACCCTAGAGCCACAAAAAAAAAAAAAGGTTACAATAGTAAAATGTTATGTATAGTCTACCACAGTTAAAAATATAGTGAGTGCATGGACATAAACTTACCAGTCTTAGCCAACTTTCTGTCGCTGTAACCAACTACCTGAGAAACTCAGCTTATAAGAGAATGACCCATTTTGGCTGATGATTTCAGAGGTTTCAGTCCATGGTCAGAGATCACCATTATTATCAGCCTGAGGGAGGCAGAACTTGAGGGAAGGACGTGTCAGAGAAAATCTGCTCATCTCAGGGCCGCCAGGAGGCAGGAGGGGAGAAGGCCTGCACCTGTGAGTCTCCTCCTTCTTCTGCCTTTGCTCCATCTGGACCCCAACCCTACTGCATGGTGCTACCATGCTCAGGGTAGTTCTCCCCCACAGTCCACTGATACCAGTCATCTCTGGAATGACCCTAACCGACACACCCAGAAGAGTGCTTCACCGATCTCCTAGGGGTCTCTTAATCCAATCAAGTGGACAGTTGTCTGGTTTATGTTTAGATGCCCCCAAAACCTCACGCAGTCACAGGTGGGGCTTCTTCAGAGTAGCTGGATCTAGAGCGTGTGATGCTGGGATGAAGGGTGTGTGACTGACTACTAAATCAGTCCACTGATTGCACTGGCACCACCCTAATCCCAATAGCCTAGATACAATGTAAAAGGCACAGAAAAGATTCTCTTAAGGTCCCTTGCTTGCTTGCTTTTGTTGTCTTCTGCCGCCACGAACTGTTTCTCCTCTGAGATGCCCCTCTACCACACCACCCTGCCTTGAAGTGAGCCAATTATGGACTGAAACCTCTACAAACTGTAGGCTGAAATAAGGCTTTCCTTCCTTAACCTTGGGTGCCAGGTATTTTTTTTCTCAGCAATAACAAAAATAACTAAGATAACAATCAGGATTAACTCTTAGAAATATCAAGTCCAGATCGGGAAAAGGCATTAAGAGACTATCTTGATGATTAAATTCCTTACTCAAAGGAAAAAATCTCAGCTGGGCATTGGGGTGCACCCCTGTAATCCCAGCAGTCAGTTGTCTGAAGCAGGGGGTTTGCCATGAGTTCAAAGTCAGCTTGGGTTACATAGTGAGTTCAAGGCCAGCCTGCAATACACAGTGAGACCATGTCTTAAAAAATAAACGTCCTAGCACATAACTCACGTGAATCACATTTGCAGTCACCTCACAGGTGCTGTGCTCCTCTGGCCCACGTAATTCTCCCAGCAATGCTTCAAGGTCCCAACAAACACTGACAAAAGCCTGCTGGCCCACACAACGTTCTTCCAGAGTCTTCTTTGGGTGCAGACGATTGCTCAGTCTTAGGCAAAGAGGACAAAAGAAAAAATGCAGGGAGAGGAAAGAAATTAAAAGAGAACACTCGGCAAGCCTTGTATGCCCAGTAGTTTACATGTATCCCAAGCCCTCCTTCAAACCTAAATTCTGCCTAGTGTGTTCTGCTCCAGCCCTTTCAATCAGTTTCTCTGTATCTGATTTTTAAGCCTTCTTATGATAATTCTGTAATCTGCCATTCAGTACTCACAGTGGATTGGTTCCAGCATCCTCCCACCCCACCTTGGATATACCAAAATCCAAGAATGCTCGAGTCCTTTATACAAAATGGTGCAGCACTTACATATAATCTGCATACATCTTCCCATTTTTGGTAGGACAGTCTCACTGAGTTGCCAAAGCTGGACTTAAATTTGCAATTCTCCTGCCTCGGCCTCCAAGTAGCTGAAATGGCAAGGCATCAGCATCACCTCCAGCTCTCTCACAAACTCTAAGCCATCTCTAGTTTGTCTTTGACACTGAATGTAAATGCTATGTGTTATGGTTTATACATTGTGTCAACTTGAGAAGTCTAGAAGCTTAATTAAGTAACTCAGCAGCTCTACATCCTGGGGTGTAGAGCACCAGCAGTTATCTGGTCATTGTGTCAATTTGAGAAGGTGGGACGTTTAGCTGAGATACTCAGCAGGGAGCCAGGGGTCTTACTTTGTAAACATCCTCATCCTGTGCAAAGGAGGGCAAGGATATTTGTGAATGTTACACCCGCCCTGGGGTGGGGAGGTCCTGTGTACAGTATAAGGGAGGAGAAGAGTCTTGCTCTTGGCCCCCGCCCCCCCGGCTTTCGGCTGCTGCCTTGAAGTGTTGCCCCAGTGCCATGCCACCCTGTCTTGGAGCCAGCTGATTAAGGACTGAAACTTCCAAAAACTGTAAACTAAATAAACCTTTCCTTCCCTAATTTTGGGCGTCAGGTATTTTGTCTCAGCAACGAGTGAAAAGTAACCAAGACACTATGTATATAAAGGTAAATGCCATGTAAATAGTTGTGCCGTATTCTTTAAGGAATAACAACCTTGAAAATCTGCACATACTAGGTACAGTTGCAATTTTTTTCCCAAAGATTCTTGACTGATCCACAGTTGGTTGAATCAGCAGATGCAGACCCAGCACAGAGTATGAGGCCCTAACAGGATGGTATCTTCCCCTTTCCTCTCCTTTTTATCCCTGTCACCCGCTGTCACTCCCAGCCATCGACGGTGGTCATAGAAGAGTTGCGATGTTTACTGCTTTTCCAAGCTACATCAAGTCTTTTATCAGAGTGCTGTTGCCAAGTATTTTTCTTTATGAACAACTGCTTTTTATCTATTTTATCTACTGTGATCTCAGCTGTTATGAACCTTTTCCCTCTCTCCCCCAACCCCCCCATATCATGACTGTAAAATCCCAAACATAATCATGACCAAACAAATCCTGACGATGACAGGAAGTACATGGTAGCCAGGGGAGACCATCTGAAGGAAGGCACTCCAAAAGCAGCCCAGACAGAGCTTCATCCGCCATATAAAAAAGATTGATAACATCAACTTCATGGTCCTCATGGAACTGGTCATCATTGTCTTTGTACAAGAATCCCTCACTAAAAAGAGCTCCCAAACACAGAATGGCTTTCCTCAGTGTGCAAGATTAAGTAGGGAAGAAGCTACTGCAGGTAAACTTTCCATATGTTGTCTCATTTAATTTTATATCAACCCTCTGAGTGCCTCCTCAGTCTGGCTCCTGCTTACCTCATAGCCTGTCTCATCAATCTTTGTCCAGCACTATTTTCCAATCACATACAATACCTTCAGACTCTTGAACCCATCAGGCATCTTCTTGTACCTCTAGAAATGGTATTTCCAGGTTTTACTGCAGAAATCTCCTCCTGAAAACTTTCCATAACTCCTTTGTACTCTCAAGACTGTGCTACCTAGACTGGGGATGTAGCTCAGTGGTAGAGCACTTGCTTAGTATGTCTGAGGCCCTGGGTTCAATCCCTAGTACTGCCAAAAAGAAAGAAATGAAGGAAGGAAGGAAGGAAGGAAGGAGAAACTGAGATACCTGATCTTCAGGATCTCATAGGGTCATTATTATCCCCATGATGCCACAAACCATGCTTTTAAAACAAGTGCATGCTAACTCACCTCTTTTCTCCACCAGGCTGAATCAGGGTCGTATATACACCTAGAACCATACTCATTCTCCAGCACATGATAAGTGCTATAGATATCTATGCGATGGCCATGACAGCTATTATTTTTCTACATTTTTAGGTACGAGGAAGCCAGAGCTATAGAGCTTCCAGAAATGTGTCCAGAGACACAGCGCTTGAAAGCGCAGCACCTGGATTTGAGCCCAGCTCCTTCTGGCTCAGTACTCTACACTGTAAATAAATCCCTTTACGCAAGAATTTGAGTTCATAGAGGACCATTCAGAACATCCAATGGGCTGGTTATTGCTCCTTTTATTTTACTGTAATGTTTCGCCTGCACTTGTCCTCTGGAAATCCTTACAATTAGATGTATCAACATGACTCAAAGATGGCAGCTATTTTTATGAGGCTGGGATTAGGGAAGTTGAAGAAAAGGGTGGTATCTTTTCCCAATAGATTTCTCCTCTTTCCATTGTATGTATTTTAGTGTTTTGATGTCAAATGACAAGGTGTGAAAACTTTGCTGGAAACCTTACTTTCTGCTGATATTGAAAAACAGGTAACTCAGAGCTCTGGTTACACTATCCACTTATTTTGTGCCTAGAGCACTTTAGGGCCCCTGGGGTACCTGTAAAAGCCACAGTCGTATTTCCAGGTAAGGATATTTTCATAAAGACCAGGAACATTCAGTCTTGGAGAATCCTCAGTGACCCCTGCCAGGAAGCAGCCACGCGTCAGTAGAAGGGGCCCAGAGCGGTGCGGGCCTTGCCCATCGTGTCAGTTATTCACTGCTGTGTAACAAATTACTCCAAAAGCAAAAGCTGACCCAGCATCTGTGAGTCAAGAATTCAAAAGTGGCCTCGCTGGGTGTTTCTGAGGCTGACGTTGACTGGGACTGCAGTCATCTGAAAACGCGACTAGATTTGATCCCCAACATTGCAAAAGGAAAAAGGCAAAAGAAAACTCAACTGATGGTGGAATGCCCACTTCCCAGACGACTCGCCCCAGGCTGTGATGGAGAGGCCTTGGATCCTGGATGGCTCTGGGGAGAGGCCTCAGTTCCTTTCCACATAGGTGTCTCCAGAGGGTTGCGTGAGTGACTTCACAACACGGCCGGCGGTTTCTGTAAAGTAAGCTACCGGAGAGAGACAAAAAAGGAAGCCGCAGTCCTTTTGTGACCTGGTCTCAGAAGTCACGCACCATCACTTCTACCAAATTCAGTTAAATAAAAATCAGGAAGTGTAATCTACATTCAGGGAGGAGATTATTTCTACTTTTTAAAGAGAGAAACAGTAAAGAATTTGTGGATATGTCTTAAAAGAAAGAACTAATTCATCAACATTGACCCTTCCTTGTGGAGAGACACTTTCTCTCAGGCAAGCACCTCAAACTATTGAAGTCCCCAGAGGTTCCCAAACATCAGGAATTCATTATTTTCTCGACCGTAACGTGTTTGAGAATGGTGTCAGTCCTTTCCAAGTCCAGAGTCGTTCACTATTGGGTACAATATTACTGGGCACCACCGTATCCCAAAAGTCAAGCAGAAAAAGGGAAATACAGAGTTAAACAACAGTATCCCAGGTGCTGGGTTTGTGGCTCAGTGGTAGAGATCCTGAATTCAATCTCTAGTACTGAAAAAAAAAAAAAAAGACAGTGACCTCACCCGAATGACTCACAGTTTAAGGTAAGTAAGAAACAAGTAAATAGGTATTAACAGTGCAACATAAATGCTGTGAGAGAATTGTGTTTCAGGGATTAAAAGGACACAGTAAAGAGATAATGTTAGCCAGGCAAGGTGGCACACACCTTTAATCCCAGCACCCGGGAGGCTGAGGCAGGAGGATCATTGTGAGTTTGAGACCAGCCTGGGCTACAAAGTGAATTCAAGGCCGGCCTGAACTGCATAGTGAGACCCTGTCTCAAAAAATAGGGCCAAGGATTTAGCTCAGTGGCATAAATGCCTGTTTGGCAGGCACGAGGTTGTGAGTTCTATCCCCGGCACCAAAAAAAGAAAAAAAAGATAATATATTATACTGGAGAGTGAGAAAAAGAGAGAAATATTTATTAAGTGAGATAACACAGAGGTAAGTTTCAGCTTCTGAGCAAATTTAGCCAAATTAGAAAGGATAGAAAACAAGATAAGATATCCTAGGCCCAAATAGAAGCACGAAGATGAGAATGAACACGGAATATGGTGGGACTTACACATTGTTTCTTAAGACTGGCGCACAATAGAATTCAAGTTAAGAAAACCAGAAACAAGGCTAACACGCTCTTGTGTGAAGAGTTTGGATTTCTCTAATGTCAATGGTGAACCGTCAAGCTACAGTACTTTAAGCCGTGGGGACAAAAACAAACTTGCATTTAACAAGCAGTCTCCTCAGCAGTGTGGAAACTACCTTTGGGGTAATGTAAAACAGGGAATGGAAGACCATCTGAAAGCTGTTAGAGTGATCCAAGTAAGAATTTATGGGCGGGGGCATAGCGCAGTGGGAGAGTACTTGCCTAGCACATGCAGACCCTGGTTTTGACCCCTAACACAACCAAAAAATGGGTGGGTGGGCATAAAGAGTGAGAGTGACAGTAAAGGAGAAGGTTTATTTGAAAGATTATAAGATGGAGAACAAGGAGAATCAATTATTACAATAAAAAAAAAAAGCATTGCCAAGAAGGATGGGGTGTGTGTTCTAAGCAAAGGGGAATATTTTGAGGGGAATTAATAGCAATTTGTCTTTTACCATAATAAAATTTTTTATTTAAACATTCATTGCCCTGTACATTTTTGGTTTATCCCTTGTTGATCAAACCTTTATTGTAATTTCTGTCAAATAAAAACTTTACCATGAGTCCTCATCTATTTATTCACCAGATCTGGCACCGTGCAATTTCTGGCTCCTCTCCAAAGTCCAAATGACCAGGAAAGCAAACATGTTGAGTCAATTCGGGACGTCTTGGCAGCCACCACAGTGCCCCAAAAGACACTCACAAAAGAGGACTTGCAGAACTGCTTCAGAAAGAGGCAAGAAAACAGGAGAACTGTGTTTGAAGACAGGGGAGTCTTTTGAGGGGAATAAATACAATGTACCTTACTATAATAAACGTTTAAATTTTAAACATTTGCCACTTTTACCTAATTTGATAACTTATTAAATAAGATTGGAAGGAAGGAGTCTATAAAGGAAGAAGCCAAGAGAGCCAGAGAAGTTTAGAGTTCAGGATCAAGCAACTGAAGAAAAAATAACCCCATTCCTAATGAGGAAGGAAGCAGAGCTAGAGTAGTAAAGAGAAGGAAATACATCAGTTTGGTTTGGAGTATATTGAGTCTGAGGGCTTGAAGAATAAATGCTAATACAAAAGTTCCTCATTAGTTTGGGCTACCTGGGCAGAGATTAATTTGAGTTAGCAGAAAACTAAATTACAGACTAAGTGAAAAATTTTTAAGACTGTGGTGTTTGTTTTGCTTTGTTTTATTTATATTATTAATTTATATCTTTACTTTGCTTCATTTTGTTTTGTTTTGGCTTTTATTGTTGCTTATTGACCCGCCTTATTGAATC
>RJWM01037433.1:0-17438 GCA_004363535.1 Dasyprocta punctata
GGGCATGGTGGCACACACTTGTAATCCCAGCACTCAGGAGACTGAGGCAGGAGGATCGTGGCAAGTTCAAGACTAGCCTGAGCTACAAAGTGAGCTCAAGGCCAGCCTGAACTACAGAGCAAGACCCTGTTTCAAAAAGAAACAAACAAACAAACAAAAAAACACCATTAAAACTTAGTAACTCTTGAAGAGTTCTGATCATGACACAAATCTTATAATGTATCCATGATCTTAACTGTTAAGACCAGAATGACTACAACACAAATAAATATGGAGTACGAATGGAGATTTCTTCAGTCTTCCTACATCAGAATTTACAAATAACAGCTAGATAATCATTTGCAGCTTGAACTCACCATCTAAGATAGACATATTTCTGCATGTTGACGTAGTGGTCCTTGAGCTCCTACTTCGAGTAGAAGTATTCAAATCAGTGCCTGCTAGTAGAATAATGAACAGTTACCATACAACCCCACCAGGAGCTAGGGTTTGTTTGTTTTTTTTAACATAGAATCTAAACAAGAGCTAGATATATTTAAGTCAAAACAGCCTATAAAAAGTCAAAGTCATTATAATAGCACCCAGAGGCTGGTCAATTTTTATAGAGTATTCTTTTAGGCTACATCTGGTTCACATTTGTCTAATTAAAATTTAAGGAAAAATTTTGTGAATGTAAGGATAGTGAAAATAATTACCTTTAGAAAATGGAAATTTCTTTCCCCGAGGACTTTAAACTAAAACACTATTCATTTTATCAGCTTAAAATTCATATGGATAATTATTCAATGAAAACAAATAAAAATTTATAATCTACATCAGGAAGCAACTGTAAGACCATTTTCTGTTGTTCATCAAATTAAATACAGTGATGATGACTAATGCTAATGACTGCCTTTAGAAGTAAAATTTTTTCAGGGAATTTTCTTTTTTAAGTAAACTTATAGAGACCATTTTATAAGCATATATTTTGCCTTATAACAGTAACAAAAGTCATTTTTATGATCTGGAGGAGATATTAATTTTTTTTAATAATTCATATGTATCTATTATTACTTTGCACTTGTGAAAGTGTGACAATAAAAGTAACCAAAAGGTACTATAAGAGAAACATAATCAAGTATTTAAAAAATATGGGTTAGGAACAATTAAAACCCTATGCTGCAAGAGGCCATTCAAAATTCATTCAAGTCAGAGGTACATGTTGGAACTGTATTAAAGACTTTGTGCAGTATAAAAATAAAGCTTTTAAAAATTGTGTTTTAGAAACCAAAATTCATAGCTCAATTGTGATTACAACACACAAGCCTTCATCTCCAACTTAACTTTCAAGTGGAAAGTGTGCAAAAGACAGTACACAGCGCTGACCTCTGCCTCTCTGAGACCCTCCTCGGGGGGCGGAGCTCTGCCCTCGGCCTCCTCTTTGCCCTCGACCTCGGCCTCGGCCTCTCCCTCTGCTGGGTGCTGCTGAGATGCTGTCATCAGAGTCATTTGCCATCTGTTCAGCAAGATCCATACTCATGAGGTCATCAGCACTGAAGGCAGAAGCAGAGTCCTCCCACTGGGATCTGAGCGCTCGGGCTCTACTCATAGCCTGTACATAGGGGTTGCAGTAAAGTACTCATTAGTGGATAATGCAGCACCCTATAACAAGAGTTAATTTAGCCATTCAGATGAACGTTTAACATTGTCAAACCATCTACATCATTATTTCTCACTAATTGTGCCATAAAAATACAAAGGACTACCTTACCAATCAGATTCAAACTTATTATGTGTCAAATCAATTTACGATACTACCTGTAAAACACCTTTCAAGCAGGTTTATCAACAAAATTGAATTTGACAGAATCAAAAGATCAGAACTGGTGGAAAAATTGACAGTAACCCTTAATTCAATACCACATTTGTAAGACATTCATTATTTGAGCTACTTTTTAGAACGGGCTCTTAATAAACAAGGAAAACCTAAAACAACAGCTGTTATCTATGGGTGGTGAAATTTTAAGGTGCTTTTATTTTCTTTATTAGTCTTGAATATTATAAATTTTATACAGTGTGCTTTTCAAAAATACTTTTATATAATTAGGAAAAAATATGAATCATCTCTTAAACATATATACTCATATAAAAAGAACTGAAGGCCTAAGAAATAGTAACTCTTAGAACTAAGAACATACAACTTTTTAATTTGATTGAGAAAATCTAGAAAAAAGAAATTTGAGAAAATCAAATATTCTAACTCATTAGAAGTAGAATAAAAGCAATTCTGCCCTGATCCCTTAAAACAATCAAAATGTAACAAAGAAAATAAAAACACTTAAAACATATTTTTAACTAGATATAGTTAAATACAACTGGAAGTAGATATAGTTTCAACCCCCAAACACACAATCCATTAAGAACAGTAAATGAATATAATGAATATCTGACCTAGCTTGGAGGAATAACTGAAAAGAGCTTTAGGAGGGTTAGAGTTCTCCACATTTATGTATATGTACATTCCAAGATACCATACACTGAACTTTCTTGCTAGGAAGGACATGTTTTAGGTCTTAACAAAGGTGACTAGAACATTTCTAAGGTCTGTGATACTATAAAGCAAGGAGAGACAGAGCTAAGTGAGGAGATGGGAACAGGGCAGGTCAGGTAGATGTGGGACAGAAGTGCATGTGGGAAGGGGTGAGATAGGTTAACTCAGTATTCAAAAAGTTAGGAAAAACAGACTTATAATACAATCTAAGTAACCCGAAAAACAAACAACTTAAATGGATCCAAGAATATAAAGATAGCATCAATAGGCTAATTATAAATGAAAAAATTGAGGAAACTGTTAAAATAATGACATCCTCCCAAGAAAGGAAGTTTCACAGGTAAATGTTACATTTTCGAAGAACAGATCACTCACCACTATTTAACAATAGCACTGCACAAAGAAGGAAAGCTTCCAAATGCTTCTCAGAAAGCTAGCATGACACGGTACTGACAAAGACTGCATACACCAAAAGAAAATTACAGTACCTTACCAATATGATAGCAACAAAGAGAATATGGGAGCATATGGAAAGATGAGTAAGATAAATTTACCATTAACAGGGAGTTTACAAAGTGATAGGATGGGTCAATAATAGGATAGATATTATAATTCATTATATTAATAAAGGGAGAAAATCCATATTTATCTGCTTAGATGCCAAAAAAGGCACTTAACTTTTCAGCCATTCCTTATTTAAACAAATAAACTTCAGGAATAGGTGGATGCTTCCTTTACATAGCAAGAACATGTCATAGTAATATGCGTATATATGTGCAGTGAGAAAGCGACAACACAAGTGTGTTTAAGTGGATGTTTCTACAAATCACTTAGGTAAAGATTACCCTCTGTTATGATTGATGTTTGGATGTCCTCCCAAAGCCTCATGCGGTCATGGAGGGTGGGCTCTTCCAAGGCAGCTGAATCTAGTGTTTGTGACTGGTTCACTGTCTAGTGCTGGGATTGGCAATGTGAATGCTGCACCCGCAGAGGGGCAGGTAGCCAGCAAATAATATAAGGGAGGGAAAGAGGTGTGCTTTCCCCTTTTGCCCTTGTTTGCTGTTGTTGCTTGCGGCAGCCATGAACGGTTGCTCCTCTGCCATCTGCCACTTTGCCTGGAGCCAGCTGAGATGAACTGAAACTTCCAAAAACTGTAAGCTAAGTAAACCTTTCCTTCCTTCATTTTGGGTGGCAGGTGTTTTGTCTCAGCAATGAGAAAAGTATCCAACACACCCTCTATTAAAGAAATGAACAGATGTTTCACATAAATGACATAAACATAAGAACTGTTCAGATTCACTAGTTTATAAAGGAAGTATGAATTAAAAGCAGCAATGAGAAAAAATCTTCTCCCTTGGATTCCTAAAGATCAAAAGATGTAGTAGTAATACACTATGAAGGCAAGAATGTGGGGCAGTAAGTGGTCTCAAATATTAGTTAAAAAGTAAATTGGTATGGTATCTTTGAAGTAACAAGGCAGTATATGATACAATTTAAAATTCATAGTCCTATCATGCTTGTTAATTCTTGGAATATACATTATTCTAAAATTTAACATTTCTCTTTGTCCAAATACTGCATCTTTATTTTTATTTCAACCATTACATTCAAACAACATTTTAATTCTATCTTTTCTATGCAACAGATTTTGGAGTTTACTGATCTCCAGGATGTTTTCATTATCCCAAACTTAAACCCTATACTCATTTAACAATAACTTCCCATTGCCCACTCCCCCATACCCTGGTAACCACTACTCTTTCTGTCTGAATTTGAGTAGCCCAAGTACTTCATGTAAGTAGAAGAAATCATATAATATTTAACTATTTGTATCCAAGTTTCTTTCACTCAGCATGATGTTTTAAAGTTTCATCTGTGTCACAGCATGTATTAGAGTTTAATTCTTTTCAAAGATGTACTAACATTTCTTGCAAGCAGATACCACAGTTTATCCACTCATTGGTTCAGACACTCATCATTTCTAACTTTTGGCTGTTGTGAATCATGTTGCTGTGAACACTGGTGTATAAGATCTACTGGAAATCCTTGCTTTCAATTCTTTTGGTTACATACTTAGGTGGAGAAATGCTAGATTATATGGTAATTCTACATTTAATTTTCATAGGAACCATCATACTGTTTCACAAATTAACTACACTTTTTCATCCTATCAGCAATGTGCATGGGTTTCAGCTGCTTCATAATCTTGCCCGTATTTGTTATCTTCTGTGTGTTTAATGGTCATCCTACTGGGTGTGAAATGGTATCTTGCTGTGGTTTCAATTTACATTTCTCTACAAATCAGTGATGTTGAATATCTTTCCAGGTATTGATTGGTCAAGTCCAGTTTTTAAATTGAGTTTTGTTAAGTTTTAGAAGCCTTTTTAAATATATCATCATAGGTATTTATTCCTTGATTATATGCATACATCACTTATAAGTATTTTCTCCATTCTGGAGGCCACCTTTTCATTCTGCTCATAGTGCCTAGTATAACATTTTAAAAAGGAGTATCAACCTTGCATCAAATTCTGACCAAAATAAAATAAAAATGGATCAAAGAGCTAAAAGTTAAAACAGAAACAACTTGCTGGATTATAAAATACTTAAAACTCTTGAAATTATATGCATAATTTCTGAACAGAAACCTGGTTGCATAGCAAACAGTACTAAGAATCAACAAAATGAGATATCAAATTAAAAAGCTTTTGCAGAGCAAAAGAAATAGCCAACAGAGTAAAAAGAGGGAATGAAAAAAAAATTAAAATGTGTTACATACATGTACCAACTCCACATGAGGAATGTAAACATTATGTACTGGAAACATGTTCTACTTAAACAAAAACAAAGACAGAGGCCACATGAACTTAGAATCAGGTCAGACTAAGAACAGTTTTTATATTTTTCAACAACTTTAAAAAAAAACAAAACAAAATGAAAAACTAGTATATGCGATAGAGACCTATATGGCCTACAAAACCTAATGTTTACTGTTCAACCCTGTTTCAATGTAAACTTACAATTAAAGAAAAAGGTTGAGTTTTCTCTGTGAAAGGCTTTAAAGTATAAAATTGTTTTTAAAAATGCAAAGACAAACATTGGTGTTTTGTTTAAATAATTTAAGCAGGATACTGAGATTCATACTATGAGCTCAATGATTCTACAAAGCTGTGAGTTATATCTTGGGAAAGTATCAAATATTACCCAAGTTCTAAGTAGGATGCTGGGGCTCAAAAAAAATTTTAACATCCTACATCACACTGACAAATTACCAGTGCTATGGCATCAATGTGTCCCCCACGTTTTGTGTTGGAAACTTAACGCCCAAGGTCATGCTAATGATACTGAGAGGTGAGATCTTCTGAAGGCGATGGGGTCATGATGATTCTGTCTTCATGAATTAAGGGGTTACCAAGGAGTGGGCTTTTTATAAAAGCGAGCTTTCTCTTACAAAGTGTTACCACGTGACACCCTCCACCATGTCATGACCCAGCAGGAAAGGTCCTCAACAGAGCTACTCCCCAGATGTTGGCACCATGCTGTTTGACTTCCCAGCTACCAGTAGTGTGAGCTAAATTAATGTCTATTCTTCATGAATTACCTGGTCTCAGGCATTTTATCACAGAAACACAGGATGGACTGACACCTAGGAAGCCCTGGTTACCTACAAGTCTTCCAGCTAGAAACCTAAATTCATCAGTCTTTGCTCTGAAAGATTCTCATTTGAAATATGTCATAAATACCTTCTTTATATAAAATACTCACTTTTTAAATTTTAATTGATAGTGCTGGAAATTGAACCCACAGCCCCACACAAAGGCTCTTCCACTAAGTTATGCCCTCAGCCCTTACTCTTATCCTTTTAGATTAATAAAAAATTGAAGTCTGTGGCTTCAAAAACCAAAGGACCCACCATACAGAAATCAAAAACCAAAGGACCCACCATACAGAAATGTCTGTAATCTGTTAAATTGATAAAGTTAATCAAGATTAAGTCAGATGATTCAAGCACTAGGACCCATTTATTTCTAGCATACATTTTTACCATTTGGCAAGCTCTTTTCTATTTTAAGAGCATCTTATAAGATGAATACAAGGGGCCGGGGATTTAGCTCAGTGGCATAAGTGCCTGCCTGGCAAGTGTGAGGTCATGAGTTCGATCCTCAGTACCAAAAAAAAAAAAAAAAAAAAGAATACAAATGTAATAAATGTGGTAGGGACCCCTACTCTACTGTTTCTTCCCCTTAACCTCCAAAAACAAGTCTGTAAAGAGCATAGCTGCGAGTTATGGCACTTGCCTACAATTACCAGTACTTAGGAGGAGGCTGAGACAGGAAGATCTATCAAAAATCAATAAATAATTTGTTTAGACACATGTCTTTCACTTACAAAACTGAGAATACCTTGTGGACACAGACCATAGCTTGTTCATATTCATGTTTTTAACTAAAAGCAGAACGTCAACCCATAGTTATAAAAATACCTGCTGACTAAAAGTAATCAAGACAAAAACCCAAGAGTAAATAATTTATATAACAACTGCTAAATACTAGATAGCAATCATAAAACATTAAAGACCATCAGAAAACAAGAAAGAATATTTCAGCCAAGACAGAGGCCCAAAACTTAAGTTAGTGCTTCCTAACTTGCTACTAACATGCAAAGAGACAAGTGATGATGGTGTCCAAGTTAATTTTAACATTTCTGAATGAGCATGGAAACTCTACTTACCTATGGTAATACATCTAACCAAAACATATTTTAATTAAAAAGGGCTATTTTTGTAAATGTCTCCCCAACAAATGCTTTAGATGAGAGCAAAATCAAAACACAACAATGATAACAAGAATACCTAAAGCTCAACTGAAATAAATCAAAGGCCAACCCCTGCCTGCTCCTATTCACAACTGTGGACTGACTTCTATATAAACATGCCAGTCATTCTAATTTAACAAACTATCCCTATGAGCACAGGAATTTACAGCAGAAAAATTACCTCTCGAACTTCATCATCTTCTTCTTTGGTATTCTTTTGTCTGCTTTCTCTGAAACGGCGTACCTAAATCATAACAGAGTAAATTGCACACATGTTACTCACCCCGGTTAGATAACTACAAAATAGTGCACTATGATTAAGAAATGGTTCTTGGCATAACATGAAACTTAGAAATTTAACTACAGTTTGTCTCACAAAAGAATGACTAAGGAAATTATATTTTTCCCAGTTACATTAAGATACCAGAAATGTGTTGTAAAAAAATACTGGCTCTAAATTATATTACCTGCTGCCAAAATGTTCTATGCTGAAAAACAATCTGTCAGATTGCAAAAAACAATCCTAATATCCTATGGGCACTGCGCTTCAGTAAAATAGTTAAAAATAAGTATCTCTACTCTATGAGGCTTCAAATATTTATTATATTGCTCAAATCACTCTCATATATCTAGCTGCAAGACACCCAGGAGGCTCTCTACAATGGTATCTGAAGTGAGTGGGTCTCTAAAGATCTACTTTTATCAACAGCTACGGAACATGGACTAACCATCGTTCTGGAACCAAGAACATTACAGACTTCTTTTTTAATGTTTCCTGCTCACGAGGCTCTGACAATGTAGTTAACAACTATTTAATAACTATGTAATTTGTTTAATATTCTACCCAGTACCTACCATGTACAAGGTGCTATTATCAGAAATGGGAATATAAAAGTAGTCAAAAACTGACCTTGTGGAGTTTACAATCTAGTGAGAATCCAGGAGGGAGGATAGTCAATGACTAAAGTTATATTTTATAAGGCAAAAGGATCAAGTTATAGTTTATTTCTGAGGAGTCTCTGGGATCTCCAGGGTCAGTTTGTTTACTGATGGTTTCAACTTACGTGACCATGATTATGTAGCCACAGGGCATAAAAGGACTACTTGGGAATTTCTATACAGACCCTGGTACTCAACACCTGAACCACTGTTCGCAAATACAGATTTAGGAAGCTTATGCCTAGATGTCCCACAGATTCCAATGCCAGCCTATAGTCTTCCTACTGTACTCTTTACCCTCCGCCTTAAAATAAAATCCTTAAGTGACTGTGTTTCCAGGAATCTTGTGAGCCCTTTCAAATAGCTGAAGCTGGCAATCTTTGCAAAAGGTAAGTGCTCAGAGAAAAGTAAAGAGGGGAAAGGGACAAGAAGTGTTAAGGAGAAAGTACAGCTCAATAGGATGACCAAAACAGGCTTCACTGTTTACATAAAAGTGAAGTTTTTAAGAGGCAGGAAATGAAGCAGGCAATTACACAGGAAAAATCATTTACTCACAGGAAAAAATATATGCAAAGGCACTGGGGAAAAGCATGTCTGGTATGTTTAAAAAAACACCGAGGTCACTGGGGCTGGAGCAGACATGAAGACAAACAATGGAAAGCTGGAAAGGATAATGGCAAGGAGTTTTTAAAGGCAAGAGTGACTAGATCTGAAATGCTGGGATCACTGGACAGCTGAACTGAACACTGAAATGGACAGGGGACAGGTAGAAGGACAAGGGCAAGAGCAGGGAGATCCATTTGGAGGCTACCGGAAAAACCCATATGAGAAATAACAATGCCTTGGAGCAGAGATGAAGGTGCTAAGAGGCAGCCAGATACTGTACACACTAATAGAGGAGCCCAAAAGATTTTCAGACAGTCAGAACTGAGGACAGAATGACAGGAGGCACTGATGAATTCAAGGTTTTTGGTTGGAGCAAGGGAAAGAATGGAATTTCTAAGGAAGAGCAGACCTGAAGGCAGAATGTGAGGATCAGTTACGCAACCTGGAGCTGTGGGAAGTTTGAGATGTCTATTAAATATGCCCAGCAGGTTGTTAGCAAGGGAAGCCTGCAGCTGAGAGGAGAGGCCTGCCACGCCCAGGAAACTGGATGAGATTCCAAGAAGGGTTGTCTAGATCAAGGAGATGTCCAACGCTGGAGTTCTGGAGGCTCCAGTTTAAGAGGCCAGAGAGATGATGGAAGCAAGAATAGAGTGAGACTACAGTGCCAATAAGGCAGGAAAGAGCCTAGGAGTGGAGTCTGAAAAGTCAGTGAAAAGAATGCCTTGAGACTGACTGACAGTGGACAGCAACAGAGGTAACTGGTTACCTTGATGACAGCAGCTTCACTGGAATGATAAAGCCAAAAGCCTGAGTAGCCAGGCTCAAGAGGCGAATTAGGGCAGCAAATACTGGAAACACTAGAGCAATTCTGCTATACACAAAGCATAAAGAAACAGCAGTAGCTACCGGGAAATGAAATGTAGAGTTGTGTTTGCTTTTTAAATGGAAATATCAGTATGTTTGTTATGACGAAGGAAGCGACACACACAGAAATAATCTTTTAAAAAGATGACATAGCATGTAACAGTGCCCCAGGAGGTATGTAGCAAACCAAAAGTGCTGCCATTTATACACGAGAAATGAGTCACGGTAAACATTGAGAAGGCACAGAGTGCCATGCAGTATCCTATGGACTTTCCATGTATTAATTCTTTTAATCCTTGCAATACTGTTGAGGGATGTTCCATTATTATCTCCATTTTACAGATGAAAAAACTGAGGCACACAGGGGTGAGAGAACTCACTGATGAATGCATAACTAACAAAGATTTTGATTTTGAATACAGGTGGTCTGGTCCAGAGCACATGCTCTCAGCCACCATGCTATCTACACACATGCTTGTGCGAGCACGCGCACACACACACACACACACACACACACTATGCAGCTCAGGCATCAGTGTCACTGCAGGTAGGGGTGGTCATGTTTTATTTCTGGTACTTGAGAAATGCACTGTACTAAAAATTAACAAACTCCACATCTCCAGAGTCACAGAGAGAGTGGTTTTGGA
Source organism: Dasyprocta punctata (assembly GCA_004363535.1). Classification (NCBI taxonomy): domain Eukaryota; kingdom Metazoa; phylum Chordata; class Mammalia; order Rodentia; family Dasyproctidae; genus Dasyprocta; species Dasyprocta punctata. The sequence continues at coordinate 10,402 of RJWM01037433.1, forward strand.
GTGTGGATCACCTGTCTTGACTTGGCACTGAATACCAGCTACATTAGCACCATAAAGATTTAAAAGGACCACGTTAACTAAGTGCACTAAAATGAAGGCCAAAGGAATGCATTTTTAAAGTAGTATTGTTTAGTTCTCGCTTGAAAAATACAGAAAGTGGTCTCCTGTACTCTAAATACCTAAACACAACTGTTGATAGTGTCTACACACTAACATTATTTATGTACCCAAACTCATATATACTATAAAGTAAGTGGTTTCATATGCTTTTAGAATTGTTTTCCCACTTCGCATTAAACTAGAAATATTTTTTCACGTTCTTCAAAAATGTAATTTTAGGAACCAGGGATACAGCTCAGCGGCATGGTGGCTGCCTGGCAAGCACAAGGTCCTGAATTAGATTCCCGGTTCTTAAAAAAAAAGTAATTTTAATGTCTATAAAGAATTCTACATAGTATACTTGTCGACATTTAATGTTAACAAAACACTTCCAATTATTCCCCACTGTGAGTAACACTAAGATTAATGACTCCAATACACAAACCTCTATACTACTTTCTTAGGAAAATTTTCCAGGGCCAATTAAAAATAAATCTTCTTAAGCCTCTGTCAAACTGCTTTTCAGTAAAGCTGTTAGACATAATTCTCCCACTGTGTACTGTTATTTTTCTCAAATCATTAGCAATTTGAATGTTCAATTATCCTTGGCAACACAGTATTTTCATATATTTATTAGCCACTTACATTTCTTCTGTGAACCACTTATTCATGTCCTTTGTTCATTATTCTATTGAAATACTTAATAGTTTTTAAAGATTTATAAGAGCTCTTTAATATTACATTAAGCATATTAAACTTTTTGTGCTCATATATGTTTTTCCACACCAATACCTTTTAATTGTGTTTCCCTGATAATCTGACAGGCAAACAGTTAAACTTTTTTGTGGTCAAATTCCTCTGTACCTATATATTGCTTTTATGCTAGAGAGAATACATGTTCTAGATAAGATTCAAAAGCCAAATCAAAACTGACTAAAAAAGTGAAATGAGCAAGAATTTTCATCTTACAAAGTTCATTTTAAAGCACTCTCAGGATTACAAAGGAAGACGGTTTCTATGGGGAAAAAAAAAACCAACAACTAACATTTAACTGGGCATGGTAATCCATGCCTATAATCCCAGCACTCAGGAGGCTGAGGCAAGAGGAGCACTGTGAGTTCGCCAGCCTGGACTGCATAGCTAAACCCCATTTCAAAGACAAAACAAAATAAACAAAACAACCCTAATATTTATTCAGTTAATTGAGGTGGTTAAGTCTAATTATGTCAAATTCATTGGCTTGGGAGACTTCCAGGCTAGGATTAGTAAAGCACACTTCGGGGGGCATCTGCATGGGTCACTGAGGTGAGACTTTGCATACTGAGTATGACCCCTGGCCTCCTTTTCTCTGACACTATTTCTCTGCTCTGTTTCCAGAATACCACGAAGAAAGCATTTTTGCTTTACCACACTCTTTTGCCAAGGATGTTTTCCTTGGGGCCAGTCAGCCAAAGACTGAATTCTCTGAAACTGTGATCCAAATGAAACCTTTCCACCTTTATTTATGGATGTTGGGTACTGTGCCTCACAACTGTATGTAAGACTCTGTTCTAGCTATTTTCTAATTTAATCCTCATTTTTACAGATGAGGAAACTGAACAAACCACAAAGGTTAAATAACAATGTGTGTGTGTGGTGGGGGGGATGGTTTCAGAGGTAGTCTCAAGAACAAACTGTCCAAAACAGACCTACACACCCAAATTAGTCATTCACCTCTTCATCAATTTTATCTTCCAAGGCATCGATATGTCGTTCTTTAAGAAATCTCTGTGTTTTTTCCAGCTGGTATTTCACCAATTCTTCAATGGCATCTTTCTCTTCTTTGTCTACAAATTCTTGTACTGCCTCCCCCATCCCTCTTTCTGTTAGCAGCGAGAGCTGTACATTCTGTAAAAGAGATGCAAACCATTAGATACAGAAAGTGTCCCCTCCTTATAAAATAATTATGTAAGAGCAAGGCAAATTACAGAATAAAGTTATCAGAGAAAAAACAAAGAAGCTAGCCAGTTATGTAGAGGGGAGGGGACCAAACTGCTAGTTAAGTCTACTGATAAAAATTAAGGATCAGAAAAAGCAAAGTTAGGGCAACCCACTTGGGACCCCTCTGTCTCTCTCTCAGACAGAAGCTTTCTTTCTCTCAATAAATATGTTCTGCTTTTAACCTTCATTGTTCCTAGAATTCATTCTTCAACTTTAGAGAACATGAACTTGTACTAGACACCTAGTAGGTTGGGAGTTTATTCCCCTATATCATTCCTATTAAGTTTCCATTTTGAAGTTTAAAACCATCTCCTAGAAAGGAAGTGCAGAGGGCATTAAAGCCTGGAAGGGACAGCAGAGACAGGCCCAGGGTCTCCCACACCTACTTGGCCGTGCATTAGAATCAGTTGGCTGGGGCTGGGAGATAAGCTTACTTAGCACGCTTGAAGCCCTGGTGCTAAAACACAAGAGCAGCCAGCCACCTAGCTTGCAAAAACCTACATGCCCACTTCACATCCAAGCATGACGGGGCCCCTAATACTCAGAGTGGGGCAAAGGGCTTGCCCAGAGAAACCCAGACAAGCAGGTCTATACTTTCGAAGGCCCACAATGCTAAGGAGGCATGAGATAAGCAACTTCTCCAAACATCCTCCTGGAGCACGGAACCAACACCCCCCACACACACACACTTTCCTCAGCCTATAAGAAGTGATAGAATATACAGACGCTGACACAAGGAGGCCTGGATGGAGCACAGCTGTCTTTCCATAAGAAAGGGGATAAGGAACTGAAGCTGGCTAGAAGTGATAAAACAACTGTGATCTGTTTGTATCCCTTCCACTGTTCCCTACTATAAAAGGTCCTTGTCCACCGGTACAGGGGAAGATGGTGATTTCAGGCAAACAGGCCTCTCCATCTCCTTCGGAGCTTTGGTTGAATAAATCCTTTTCAAATCAAGAAAAGGGAGGGGAGTCAAAAACAGGTGATGCAAGGCCTGAACAGCTGGGACATACAGTCTAGAAATAGCTGCTGCTGATTAATGAATTCAGGTTAAACCATTATATTGGCAGGCAAGATAATTTTCCCCAAAGTCTGAATCTCTGGGACCTGTGAATATGTTACATAATGAAGGGGAATTACAATTACAGACAGGATCAAGGCTTCTCATCAGCTGACTGTAAAATAGAGAGATTACCAGGGAAACTTCAGGTGAATCCAGCAAAGGGGAAAAGCAAGACAGGAGGAGGGAGCCAGAGAGAGATATATTGGGAAAATGGTCACAGACACAACACTGCTGGCTTTGAAGATGGACAAAGGGGATGAAAAGTCACGAAATGTAGGTACCACTAGAGACTGAAAAAGGTAAGAAAATGGATTCTCCCTCAGAGTTTCCAGAAAAGAATACAGCTGTGCTGATACCTCGATTTCAGTCCAGTGAGACCTGGGCCAGATTTCTAACCTAGAGAACTGCAAGATATTTGTGTTGTTTTAAATAAGCACAACCAGAGAAACTTAGAGTGACACAGATCCTTGATAGTTTGAGTAGCTTCACAATGTGGCTGTATTTGTAAGATAATTCTGAAATTATATCCAAATAACCAAATTCTGCATTAAGACTTTTTAAGTAGAGATTAAAAAAAGGATAACAACAATAGTCATACTAACAATATAACATTAACATTAAATGGGCACTAACTTTTTATTATTACTAATATTATTATTTTGGATTTTGAGACAGGGTCTCACTATGTAGCCCAGGCCAGCCTTGAATTCTCAGCAATCTTGCCTCAGCCTCCTAAGTACTGGGGTTACAGGCAAGTGCCACTACTCCCAGACTGATTTTTGTTGATGTATAGTAACTACAGACGAATGTAAGTAAATGACATCCTACTGACTTCATAGAAACATTGATAGGATTCATTTTAAGTTCGTAATTATTCATGCCCTAAATTAGAATCTATTATCATAACACAGCCTATTATTCAAAACATAAACTGTAAGATATTACCTTCTCTGCAGTTTGAAAATACTGTTTTACAAGGTCCTCTACCCTGAGAGTTGTTCCTTCTGAAGGTTTTGTGATAAACTTCCCAAAGTTAATCTCTTCTCCTAGAAAAAAGAAGCTTATTTTAAACAACAACAACAACAAACCAGCTTCTCTTACGTTAAATCAGTCAAGTTCATGTGGTTTGCTATCACTAGAGAAGGAAAGGCCAAGGTGCCAACTCCAGCTTCCTCCACAGTACTTTCAGGCAAAAAGAAGGGACCTTTGTTACAAGTCACTCTCTCCCACTGTCAGTATTCCCTTCCCACACTCCAGAGAGAGTGTCTCTTGTGGGGGTTCCTAGGGCCTTTTCAGGGAGTATGTCTATGGTGGATTAATTAATGGTCAACTTGCATGGCAATGCCCAGATGAACTGAGTCAGGGTGGTTATGGGTGTGGAAGATCCATCTGATTGTTGCCAGAACGGCACAGAAGATGAATGGGAGGGGAAGATCGCACACTATTGATTCTACTGAAGCTTGCCACAGCTGGCTTTCCTGATATAATTCATCTGTTCTCGGAGGAGGAGCTTGGGTCCTCGCCAAGGCTGAGGATGGCTGTGGTTCTCTTCGCCGTGAACATCATTTCCCGGTTCTAGCACAGATCCCTCAGTCTGCTGGCACAGATCCTCCACCCCACTGCTGCAGACTTTCTAGATACCACTGTTGGCCTTGGGGCCTTCCTGGTGCAGAGCCTTGATGCAGACTTGCATGAGACACTGCCATGGGCTCTAGCCTCTAGCTGGACTTGCTGGAGACACTACGATGGGACCCATGGCCTTGGCTGGATTCTTTAATCTCTAGATTGTGGAAAGATCTCTTGCACTACTGTGTATTTGACTTTTTGGGTGAATATTATAAAATAATCCTATAAACTATGTGTCCTGTATTAAATTTATTCCCTTGCAAATCATTGACTAATACAGTGCCAGATCAAAACAACTTTCATGATACTACTAAAATGATTTTTGCCTTTTTCACTGTATGGACGTTCGCACAAATGATACAAAAGTAACTGGGGGTAAAACTGCCAGTGCCTTGGGTTGAGTGAAGGCAGTAGCACTGAACTTCACAGAAGTCAGCACCATGTAGTTACAGTTCAAAACAGTCAACAAGCCAGTTTACTTAAAAATATCCCCAAAGAAGCAACAGACAGTGTAACTCAATTAAATCTCAGCACTTGAGCACTATTTTCTCGACATTCTGTAAGACAAAGGAAACGTGCGTAAAGCACTTTTGCTACACTCTTAAAACAGCATGACTGTCCCCCGAAAAAACCAGCCGGATGAAACAAAAAGAATTCCACACTGAGGGCAGTCAGGAAACACTGGATGTAGGAATTACTCTGCTGAGATCCCTTCTGTGGTAAATGGATGCTAAATGTCTAGCATTAGATGAGAATCTGGTGCTAAAATACAATAATGAAGCTAAGTATGATGGTGTACTCCTATAATCACAGCACTTGGGAGGCCGAGTCAGGAGAATCACTGCAAGTTTGAGCCCAGCCTAGGCTAAGTGAGCTCAAAATCAGCCTGAACGACATAGTAAGACCCTGTCTTAAAAACAAAACAAACAAACAAACAAAAAATACAATGATAAAAAAAGATAGGTTTCTTGTCCATAAGAAAAATGACAACACAAGGAGGTAAGTACAGAAGACATGACAGACAGAAAAGAAAGCAATTAATTCTTCTCCAAGAAGCCTGAACATCATATGGAGATATCAAATACAGCTTTTGTTTGAGTCAACAATTGAAGAAAGAACAAGATTCACTAAACAAAACAGGGAGAAAAAAATTTTCACCAGGAAAAGTATGTGGAAAGGCCTAGAAGGTAAAGAGACACAAAGTTCAGTGTCTCTTGCCAAATGAACAAAAATCTTATGTGAATTTCAAGTAGGAGAGTTAATATTACTTCATAAATATGATTAGTACTTTTTTACTTTGCCAGACACTGTGTCAAAACCATTAATACAAAGTACACCATCTAGGCCTCACAATAATCCTGGTCAGCAGTTAATATTCTTATTTTATAGATACTGCTAAACAGCAGAGGTAATTAATGTGCACAATGTTACACAAGTAATTAAGTAGTAGAGTTGGCCAAAACAGCAGAAAACAGAAATGTCCAGTAAGACATACAAAAGTGACATTGTTTCCACTGAGCAGTGTAAGTTGAAACAAGAAAAGGATTGCCAGAAGGACTAGCAAAAAAAAAAAACTAAAGGATATATATATATATATATATACACACACACACACATATATAGTGAAGTTTTCTTTTTTATTGGTACCAGATTGAATTCAGGGTCTCATGCCTGCTAAGGAAGCACTGAACCCACGATCTACATCCTCATTCTTATTTTTTTTCTTTTTTTGAGAGAGTGTCGCTATATTGCCCGGACTGGCCTAGAACTTGCGATCCTCCTGACTCAGCCTGTTAGTATAGTTCTCCTCAATAGTACAATCATGATGTTTCAAGGAACTGTAAAGGGTACGCAGTGAAAGAAAACCATTAACAAGAAACCAATAATTAAATCTCGACTAATAAAACCAGGGTGACTTACTTGTAAACAACAGCCATACGTTCCTATGAAAATTCTCTTAGTTAACAGTCTAAGAACAAGAGCCTCTATATTTAACATAATTGGTATTTCTTATGAAAAAAAATGCTATTTCATTCAATGACTTTGTTTTGTCAATGTTAGAAAAGAACAATTCATTTTTATAAAAATTTTAATTGGAAATTAACTATCTGAATCATCAGAAACATCAAACTACAGAAAACTTCAAAAACTTTCCTAAACCACTGTACACTCTCAAATTAAAATACTTAATAATGCAAAATTTAAAAGTATATTCTCTAAATATTAATGACATACACTAATCTGTTGTTAGCAGCACTATTTTAAAAAA
>RJWM01037434.1:0-17346 GCA_004363535.1 Dasyprocta punctata
AAAAAAAAAAAAAAAAAAAAAAAAAAAAACCCAAAACAAAAGCCAAAATCATTTTGACTTGTCAAATCTGTGAATATTTCACGTTCACCTTTTAAAGTCTCTAGGACTACAAAGTATTTTTTAATATTTTCTATATCTTACTTTAAAATTTTACTTAAAAATTTAAATTTATTTTAAACAGATAAAAACATAAAAGTTGTACATGTTAGGGCTGGGAGTTTGGCTCAGTGCCTTAAGCGCCTGCCCTGGCAGGCGCAAGGTTGTGAGTTCAATCCCCGGTGCCGAAAGAAAAAAAAAAAAGTTGTACATGTTAATGGTATGGTATGTGATTTTATTTATTAATTTTTTGGTGTTTTTCTTGAGATGGGCTCTTACTATGCATTCTAGGCTAACCTGAAGTTCATGGTGGTTATCCTGCTTCAGCCTCCCAACTGCTACAATTATAGGCATGTGTCACCACACCTGGTGCAGGTGATATATTGACACACAAATACATTTTACTTTTTTTGTATTCTCCTAGTCTTTTTGAAGTTTTATTTTTATGCTTTCCTTCACCTGAAATTTCTCTTAATTCATGTGTAATATAGGTTCTATCTTTATTCTTTTCTGGAAGGATGATTAGTTGCTTTAGCATTATTAGGATTTTTATGCTATATTAATAGTTGTATTTCTATGTACTTGCTATTAGTGTGCCACCTTTGCCAGGTAGAGTAGTAGCATTATACTAACCTTGAAAAATGAAGGAGAAGGATTGTTGCGGAAAAAGATAAAGGAAACTATGCTTTGGAAGAGTGATATGAGATAAATCACTTATACCTCCTTTTGTTTAAAATCCTTCAGTGATTTTCCCAAGCTGTCTCGTGTGTGTGTGTGTGTGTGTGTGTCTTTTTGACAAGGTCTCACTATGTGGTTCAGGCTGGCCTTGAGCTCATTTTGTAGCTCAGGCTGGTCTCGAACTTGCAACGATCCTACAGGCTCAGCCTCTTGAGTAATGGAGTTACAGGTGTGCACTAGCATGCTGTTTTGATAAGCCAGAATCTCCTAATTCAGTTTCAAGGCCTTTCACCTGACCACCTTTCCTCTACAGTCTCATGTCTCTGTGGATGCTACCTTTTTCCATACCTGCTTCTTGTAGAGGAACCATGTGTGAATCATGATTTTGTGGTGTTTTGCTTTCTGCTGTGCCTCTAGAATCTACAAACATGCACAGTACACTGAATGTACTGATAAGTATTTATTGCAGAAGTACTTGCAGTGCCTGGGGAAAAAATCTCTTTCCTTCAGACTTCCACATGGGCTCTTCCTCTTCCTTGTACCTTCTCCTTGCACTCCATGCTCAGATGAACCTGCTTGTCCTTTTGGAGTCCATTTAGATGTTACTTACTCTGGGGACATGTTCTCAAGCTGGGTTAGGCACCCAGAGAGAGTCTTCACTGCAGCACTACTGTGGCTGCTGTGATAGGTTGCTTGCTTGTGTAACGAGAAGCTGAGTGAGACTTCATCTGAAACTGTATGGGAAGTTTCATGTGGGGGAAAGCAGTGCTAATTCTCACCAAGTCTTCTTATGCTAGAAGAGCTGACAACAACTGGGCCTAAACAGCCACTCTAGGGATGAGAGATGGTTGACCTTGAAATGTAACCACTAAACCCCATTTCAAGATATAAAACAATTAATTTTATTAGTGTATATTAATACTACATAACAGTGCGATTTGCTTTGGAAGGTTGGCACACACATTTAACATAGTCAGCTTCAGCCCCACTATCCTTCTCTCCCTTTACTTTTCCTCCTGTTAATCCGCTTTCCTATCTGAAGTCTTTCTCCTGGTTTCCTGTCTTTCCTTTATTTATTTGTTAATTTGTGCATTTCAGGTTTCTCCTAGAAAATATGGCATCTAACTTTCTGAGTGTAATTAATTTCACTTAACATGATTTCTAGCTCCAGCCATTTTCCTGCAAATGACATGCTTGCATTCTTCTTTCTGGCTGAATAATATTACATTATATAATGTATTGTCTTTACTCATCCATTTATGGAAATCCAGGCTCTTTACACAGTGTAGCTACTGTGAATTACGCTGTTATAAGCGTTGCATGCATCCGTATAGTAGGTAGTCTTTAATTCCTTTGGGAATATGCCCAGAAGCGGTATAACTGGGTCAAATGATATTTCTGTGTTGACTTTTTATTTTTTTAGTACATGTTTATAGTACATAATGATTATATTCATTGTGAACTGGTAATGCACGTAACATGTCTCATTTCTTTTTCCTTTTTCCCCTTTCTCTTCACATGCTCTTACTGTGTTAATCTTTTTTTTTTTTTTTTGGTACTGGGGAGTGAACTCACAACCTTGCACCTGCCAGTCAGGTGCTTTACACCACTGAGCTAAATCCCCTGCCCTATTTGTTGAGACAGGGTCTCACTATGCAGTTCAGGCTGGCCTTGAACTCACTTTGTAGCCCAGGCTGGTCTTGAACTCACAATGATCCTCCTGCCTCAGCCTCCCAAGTGCTGGGATTAAAGGCATGCACCGCCACGCCTGGCTGACTGTGTTTAGTCTTTTGAGGAACCTTTTGAAACTGATTTTCATAATGATTGTACTAGTTTACATTTCCACCAAAAATATAGGAGGCTCCTCCCCCAATCCTCAATAGTATTCATTTTTTTCATTATTTGCTATGATAGCTATTCTGACTGTGATGAGATGGAATTTCAGTGTAGTCTTAATTTGCATTTTCTGAGGGTAGAGATGTTGAACACTTTGTCATATACTCATTGGACGTTTTTACTTTTGAGAAGTATTTGTTCAGTTCATTTGTTCATTCACCCACTTTTTTTTTCTGGGTTCATTTAAAAACATTTTATTGGTATATTTTAGATATATGTAATGATAACATTCATCATAGGAAATTTGTACCTGTACATAATATATCTTGATTCTTCTTTTTTTCTCCATTCCCTTCCCTTCCTTTCAACCCCTCTTCTTATTTGTGAAAGCTTTGTTTCTGTTTTTTTCTTCTGCTCTTTTTCATTTTCCCTTTCTTCCTTTTTCCTTCCCCCTTCAAGTTCCCCTTCCCATTTGAATAATTTCTACCTATTTCGCAAAATCTATTATGCATTTTGGTCCTTACTTACCCTTTTGGTTTCTTACACCAGAGAAACCAGGCAATATTTGAACACTTGTTTCTCATTTATTTCACTTAAGAGTATGTTTTCCAGTACTCCAAAAGATGGATCCCTTTACCTAGGAATGTCTCAAGTTTATCCTTCTTTATGGAAGAATAGTACTACATTGTATAAAAAAGCTGCATCATCTTTATCCATTCATCAGTTAATGGGCATTTGGGCTGTTTCCAAGATTTGGCTATTACATACTGTGCTGCTATAAATGTAGGTGTGCATATATCACTGCTGTTTCAATATTTTTGGGAAGATACTATGAAGGGGGATAGCTGGGTCAAATGAAGCCTGTAATTTTAGTTTTCTGAGGAATCTCCACACTGACTTCCACAATGGTTCTACAAGTCAACTCTCCCACCTACAGTGGAGAAGGGTTCCTTTTTCCCCCACAGCCCCCCAGCATTTGTTATTGGTTGATTTCCTGATAATAGCCATTCTTTCTGGGCTGAGGTGAAATCTCAGGGTTGTTTTCATTTATATCTCTTGAATTATCAGTGATGCTAAATATTCTATTCATGTATTTATTTGCTGTTTCTACTTTATCTGAGAAGTGTCTATTCATTTCAGATGCCCATATTTGGATTGGGTCTTTAAATTTGGTGGGGTGGTTCTGATTTTTTGAGTTCTTCTTATACTCCAGATATTGGCAAAATTTTTCCCCACACTGTGGGTTGTCTTTTCACTCTGTTGGTTTTTTTTCTTTTGGCTGTACAAAAGCTTTTTAATAAGATGAGATCCCAATTATTAGTTCTTGCTTCCTGTGCAAGCAGGGTTTTGTTCATTAAGTCTTTGCCTATACCTATGTCTTCAAGAGTTTTACCTACTTTCCCGTCCACAAGATTTAATGTTTCTGTTTTAATATTTAGATCTTTGATCTATTTTGATTTTAGTTTATTTTATGGTGAGAAATACCAGTCTACTTTTAGTCTTTGGCATGTAGAAAGCCAGTTTTTCCAGCACCATTTATTTAGGAGACTTTGTTCCAGTGAAGGTGTTTGACTTCTTTGTCAAAAATAAGGTGTCTGAGTGTGTTTGGAGTCATTTCTGCATCTTCTAACTTGTTCTCTTGATCCTTGAGTCTGTTTTTTGTTTGTTTGTTTGTTTGTTTTTGTCAGTACCATGCTATTTTTAACACAGTAGCTTTGTAGCATAATTTCAAGTAAGGGATTGTGAAACTTCCTGCCTTACCTTTGTCGACCAGAATTGCTTTTGCTATTTTTTGTTTTCTTGTGGTTCCACATTAATTTTAGGATTGTTTTCTCAAATTCTGTGAGGTATGTTCTTGGTATTTTGATCAGGATTATATTAACTCTGTGTAACACTTGGGAGTATGGCCATTTTTATGGTATCGGTTTTTCCTATGCAAGAACAAGGTGTATCTTTTCATTTTCTGATATCTTCTTCAATCTCCTTTTTCAGAGCACTTTAGTTTTCAATATAAAGATCTTTTACTTTCTTCATTAGATTGAATCCTAAGTATTTCATTTTTCGGGATGCTGTTGTGGAAAGTGTGGTTTCTATAATTTTTCTCTCAATTAATTTGTTATTTGTGTACAAGAATGCTATGATTTTTGAGTGTTGAATTTGTATCCAGATACACTACTGAATTTGATTATTAAATCTAAAAGCCTTTTTGGTGGAGTTTTTGGGGTCTTCTATGTAGAGTATCGTGTCATCTGCAAATAGTAACTGAATTTCTTCCTTTTCTGTCTTAGTTATGTTTCTTGTTGTTGAGACAAAATAACCAACACTCAAAACTAAAGGAGGAAAAGGTTTATTTAGCTCACAATCTGTGGAGATTTCAATCTATAATCAACTGGCTCCAAGGGCAGGGTGGCAGGAAACAGCAAAAGCAATAAGAGCAAAAAATGGAGGAGAAAGTCTCTTTTCCTCCCTTTTATTGTATGCAAGCTACCTGCCCTTGGGTGCGTGTAGCACTCACATCATCTCTGTGCCCTCCTCTTGCACAGACTTAGTATGTTTGCAAAGTGAGGACTCTGGTTCCCTACTGAGTCACTTCTAAACTTCTCCAGTTGATACAACGAACAACATCCTAGAGTAATAAGGTCTGTCCTCTATATCCTAGGCTATTGAACTGCTAAATCACTTAGTTAAGCTTCTAGACTTGTCAAGTTGACAAAATTTATCAACCATTACTCTATCCTTATTCCTTTTATTTTTTTTTCTTGTCTAATTGCTCTGGCTAATGTTTCTAGAACTATACTGAATAGTAGTGGTGACTTGTCTTATTCCTGATTTTAGTGTGAAAGCATTCAGTTTTTGACCATTTAGCATGATGTTGGTTGTTGGTTTGTCATAGATGACTCTTTTCAGTTTAAGATAAAGAGCATCTATTCTAATTTCTGTAGGTTTTTTAAAAACTGTGAATGGGCATTAGAGTTTGTCAAATACTTTTTCTGCATCTATTGAGATGATCGTGTGGTTTTGTCCTTGGGCCTGTTAATACGTTGTATTACATTTATTGATTTGTTGGACTATTCCTGCATCCCTAAGATAAATCCTACTTGGTCATGGTGTATAATCTTCTGGATGATTTGCTGCATTCTGTTTGCCAGTATCCTATTGAGGATTTTTACCTCTATGTTCTTTAGGAGTTCTCTGTTTTTGGTTGGATACTTCTCTGGTTTTTGTATCAGGATAATGCTTGCTTCTTCTAGGAATAAATTGGAAAGTATTGCTAACCTTCAATTTCATTAAACAGTTTGAGAAGTAGCAGCATTAGGTCTTATCTAAATTTCTTGTAGAATTCAGCAATAAATTGTCAGGACTTAGACTGATTTTTGTTTGTTTTTAGGCTTTTAATTACATCTTTACTTTCACTGACTGATATTGAGCTTTCTAGAATATTTTTATCTTCTTGATTCTGCTTTGATAATTCATATGTATTGAGGAATCTATCCATTGCTTCTGTGTTTTTCATATTATTAGAATACAAGTTCTCAAAGTGGTTATTAATGATCTTCTGGATTTCTGCAGGATATGTTATGACCTCACCCATTTCATTTCTAAACATGGACTTGAGTCTTTTTTTCATTTTTTTGTTAAGATTGCCTAATGGTTTGTCAATTTTGTTTAATCTTTTAAAGAATCACTTCCAATTCGATCTTTGTATTGTTTTAATAGTCTCAATTGTGTTAATTTCTGCTGTTTATAATTTCCTCCCTCAAAGGAGATTTGGGCTTGGTTTGCGCTTGTTTTTCTAGAAGCTGGAGGTTCAGCATTAGGTTACCTGAGCTCACTCAGTTTTCCTGATACGGGTTATGTACCACTATAAATTTCTCTCAGGACTGTTTTCATTGTGTCCCATAAGTTCCAATATGTTTTATTTGCTTTATTGTTTAATTGTAGAAACTGTCTAATTTCCTCTTTAATTTCATCTGTGACCCATTAGTTACTCAGAAGGATATTATTTAATTTCTTTTCTTTTCTTTTTATTTTTTGGTACTGAGGATTGAACTCATGACCTTACACTTGTCAGGCAGGTGCTGTGTTGCTGAGCTATATCCCCAGCCCAGGTATTATTTAATTTCCATGAGTTTATGAAGTTTTTGTGGTTTCTTTTGCCATTGATTTCGAATTTCATTGCACTATGGTCTGGTAATATGCTTGACATAATTTCAATTTCTTTGCCTTTACTTAAGCATGTTCTATGAGTTAGTATGTGGTTTATTTTGGAAGATATCCCATGTGCAGCTGAGAAGAATGTATATTCTGATATCATGGGCTGGAACACTCTGCAGATATCTATGAAGTCCATTTGTTCAAATGTTTGGTTCAGTTCTAATATTTCTTTAATAATTTTGTCTAGTTGATCTGTCTATTTGTGACAGTGGCTTACTCAGGTTCCCCATTATGATTATACTTTTTTGAGTTCCCATATACATTAATATTTGTTTTTTTATAGTTGGATGCACTGGTATTTGGTGCATATATATTGTGATTGTTATCTCCACCTCTTTACAAGGATATAGTGATATTCTTCTCTCTTAATCAGTCTTAGCTTGAAATTCACTTTGTCTGCAAATAGTGTAACTACCCCTCCTTTTTTCTGGGTTCCTATTGCATGGAGTATTGTTTTTTAATCTTTGACTTTCAGTCTATGAATTTATTTTTGAGTTAAATGTGTTTCTTGTATGTAGCATATTGTTGAATCATTTTTTTTGAGACAGAGTCTTACTATGTAGTTTAGGTTGGTCCTGAACTCACTGTGTAGCTCAGGCTGGCCTTGAACTCAGAGCAATCCTCCTGCATCAGTCTCCTGAGTGCTGGGATTACAGGTATGTGCTGCCATGCCCAGCTCTGGATCTTGCTTCCTGATCCATTCTGCCAGTCTGTTTCTTTTGATTGGTGAATTGAGACCATTAACATTGATGTTATTTTTGATATGTGTTGACTTATCCTTATGTTTTTTTATGTTTTTGGATCCCTGTTTTCTCCCTCTGTTTAGTTGTTTGCCTTGCCTGGTGAATTCATTCTGTTGGGATTCAGGGAGTTGTAATCCTTGTGATCTCTTTCTGGGATGTCTTTAAGAACATTTTGGAGTGCTGGTTTTGTGTTCATGAATTTCATCAGGTGTTCTTTGTCATAGAAGTATCTTATTTCTCCATTATTTTTGAAAGATAGTTTTGTGGGGTATATCCCTATAAACTGGAGTTTGTTTTCTTTTAGGGTTTGAAATGCTTCACTCCAAGCTTTCTTTGACTTGAGGGTTTGTGCTGAGAAGCATCTGTGAGTCTCTAGGTTTTCCTTATAAGTTATTTGTTTCTTTTCTCCAATAGCTTTTCTTTTTTTTTTTTTTTTTTTTGCGGCACCGGGGATTGAACTCACAACCTCGCGCTTGCCAGGGCAGGCGCTTAAGGCACTGAGCCAAACTCCCGGCCCTCCAATAACTTTTCATATTCTGTTCTTGTGTTGAATTTCTGGAATCTTGACTATTATATCCTTGGTGTAGATTTTTTGATCATGGCTAATTGGAATTATATATGCCTCAGTTATCTGTGTGTCAAATTCTTTTTTCCTGCCAGGGAAGTTCTTTGCCATTAGTTCTTTGAACAGGTTTTATGTCATTTGCACTATCTTCTGCTTTTTTATTGATGCCGATCAATCTTATGTTATTCTTCTTTACGTCATCTAGCAGCTTTCTCATGGTTCCTTGCTATTTTAAAGAAATCTTTCTTTTCATAATCAGTAACTACAATACAGTCTTCTAGATGTGATATTTTTGTCCTCATATTGGTTCATTCTGCTGCATATGCTTTGAATGGATTTTAAAAATTCTCTTGGATATCTGAGTATATTTCATAGTTTTTCTTTTTTTGTTGCACCTTTATCTGGTTTTAGTATCAGTATAATGCTGTCTTCATAGGGTGATTTTGGCAGGGTATGTACCCTTTCTATTACATGGAAAATTTGAGGAGCATTAATGATAGTTCTCTACCTTCTTTGGTAGTTCTTCTGATAGTTCTTCCTGCAGAAGTCCACAGTAAATCCATCTGGTCATAGGCTTTTTTTTTCTGATTCAATCTCATTGATTGTTGCTGATCAGTTGGGTTTTTGTATGTCTTTTTGTTCAATTTAGGTTGGTTATATGTGTTAGGAATTTATTCACTTCTTACAGATTCTCCAATTTGTTGCTACAGAAAATTTGAAAATAATTTCTGATGATCCTCTGGATTTTAGTGGCATTTATTTAATTTTATCTTTCTCATTGCTACTCTTACAAGTTTGGGCTTTTTCTCTTTCTTTTGGTAAGTTTTGCTAAATTTTATAAATCTTTATCTTTTCAAAGACTCAAATCTTGAATTCATTGATCATTTGTAATTTTTTTTTAGTTTCAATTTAATTATTTTCTGCTCTGACATTTATTATTTTTTCCATTTACTGTTTTGGGCTTTGGTTTATTCTTGTTTTTCTAGACCTTCAGGTGCTTGAAGTTATTTGTTTCAGTTTGTTCTGTTTTTTCTAATATAGGCACTCACCAATTGTTATGAATAGCTCTAGTTTATACTTAATTTTAAAAGGTTTTTATGTTTCATTCAAGTTTGAAGGATAGTTCTGTAGGCTATAGTAATCTGCATTGGTGATTATTTTCTTCCAGTGTATGAAAACCTTTATTCCAAGTTCTTCTGTCTGTTAAAGTTTTTGTTGAGAAATCCACTGTTTTTCTAAATGGGTTTGGCTTATAAGTGCTTTGGCCTTCTAACAGCTTTTAATATTTTAGCTCTGAATTTCTGGAATTTTGATTATGATGTGTCATGGAGAGGTTCTTTTCCGATCATGTCTATTTGTGATTCTAAATGCCTCTTTTTTGTGGGTACCCATTTTGAATACCCAGAGTTTGGAAAATTTCCACAAGAATTTCAGTGAATACATTTTTAAAGCTAACATCTCATATTTGAATGCCTTCTTCTAGGCCAGTGAGTTTTAACTTATTTCTTTTAGATTTTATTGAGAAACTCTTTTATAGTCTTTTCAGTGGTACTTATTCATCTTTATTCAATCCTGTCTGAATGTTCTGGCATTTCCACCCCATCTTTATCTCCTGATATTCTTTCTTCTGACTGATGTTGTTTACTGCCTAGATTTTCAGTTCATGTTTGTATTTTACTCATTGAAAGTTTTATTTACAGGATTTCTCCTTGGTTCTTTTTTAGAACATCTATTTCTTTATTGAAGTACTTATTTATTTTTGAAACAGGGTCTTGCTATGTAATTCAGGCTGGCCTTGAACACCCAGCAGTTCTCTGCCTCAGCCTCTTGAGTGTTGGAATTACTGGTGTACACTATCATAACCAGTTGAAGTGGTCTTTTATATTCTGCATTATCTTTTTAAATTCAAACAGCTGCTTATTTGTCTCTTTGAGATCACTGATCATTTTAACTATTAACTTTTTTATTTTTTATTATTTTTAAATTTTATTTTAAAGAGGATAAAACAGAATAAAGCCAGTCAAAACAAATCAGTATAAGAGATACAGGACTTCAAACCATTACAAAATCAACAATAATTACCATAATGCCTTTTGATGTCTTCAAAATAACTGCAGATAACTTTAGACATAGTAAAAGTCAAACAGAACAGAATAGAATAGAAACAGTAAAAACAAAACAATGAATACAATAAAGGACTTCAAAACAAGCCAATAGTAAATCCAAAATTGCTACCATAATATATCTAGCTATCTTTGAAATAGCTGCTCCTGCCATCGAATTTGACATAATCAAACAAAGCAAAACAGAATAAAACCCTACCCAACAAAACAATTTTAACAATATAGGACTTCAAAACAAGACCATAGGGAATCAACAATGGCTACAACCCTCAGAAGAAGATTCCCCACTAGATGCCACACTGTGTACCGCTATCCTCTGAACCTGTGATCAGATCACTGGCCCTAGACCTGCAATGTTAGTGAAATACCAAGCACCACAGGCATCCAATTGCATTTCATCTTGATAGCTATCATCACATCCTGTGTTTCTCCAGATAAGTTGGTCACTTATGGTGGGGTTAGGGATTGGTACTTCTTCTTCTTTTTTTTTTTTTTTTTGCAGCACCAGGGATCAAAAGGGATTGGTACTTCTTGTTTGCCAGCCCACGCGCCAGAAGGGGATGGGGTCTGGTTGTTTCCAGTCTGGAGGCAGCCCATGTATGGCACTGGTTCCCAGACTGGGGATGGGGCTGTCTCTTTGAGATCACTGATCATTGTCTCTTTGTCTCTTTGAGATCACTGATCATTTTAACTACTAAGTTTTTTATTTTTTATTTTTAAATTTTAAAGAGGATAAAACAGAATAAAGCCAGTCAAAACAAATCAGTATAAGAGATACAGGACTTCAAACCATTACAAAATCAACAATAATTACCATAATGCCTTTTGATGTCTTCAAAATAGCTGCAGATAACTTTAGACATAGTAAAAATCAAACAGAACAGAATAGAATAGAAACAGTAAAAACTTCCCAGACTGGGGATGGGGCTGTCTCTTTGAGATCCACTGTCACATGGGGCTCTTTCTGATAGGTGACTTTCTCTTTGTGATGTGCCCTGGGCTATAGGTGTGTCTCTGAGAGTTTCCATTCAACCTGGATTGAGTGCTAGGTTTAGTGGTGCTTTGAAAGGCGAGAGTAAGGCCCCATGATACCAGCACTTAAGAAGCTAGCCATAAATTATTTGGTAGTTAAGAACCTGGTAAGAAAAGTCTACTGTTTCACTAAGTGAGGGATGGGGAAACAGAAATACTGTTTAGCAGCCTAGAAAAAAAATTAGGTATTAATGACATTCAGAGTATTTCAAAAAGTAGATGAAAGAGAGTAGAGGTAGGAAAAAACAGAAAGAAAAAGAAATTAAAAATAGAGGGTTGGGGATTTAGCTCAGTGGCATAAGCACCTGCCTGGCAAGCATGAGGGTGTGGGTTTGATCCCCAGTACAAAAAAAAATTAAAAATAGAGGCTAATAATGAAATTTTAAAAGGGAAAAGGTGAGTAGAGTAGAGGGATAGAAGCAGATATCTGGAGGGAAGTAAAGAGAGTAGAGAAAGGACAGGTTTATAAATGGAATGTCAAGAGGGAAAAAGGAGATTATATCTAATTATTGATCAGTCAAAGTCATGTAGTTATTCTTAAAGATCAACCCTTAGTGTGGGAATATATGATAATACAAGGTAGGGTATTACGCAGTAAAAGCAAATAATTAACATAGCTACATTCTATCTACATATACATACGTAAAAAGATTAGCCCTTATCATACAAAAATAAACTATATACTGATAAAAGGGCAAAAAGGCCAAACATAAGAGAAGAGGGGCAACTGTCCTGTCTTGTTGATTGGGATAAATATCCCTGCTCATTATTTTTTGCCACTGCTCTTTTTTTATCTTAACTATTTTTTTTATACCTATACAAATGCATATACATATATTTTTTCTTTCAGTGTCTCACACTAATGAAATAGTATGTTGTTTACACATGTGTTTTATTTAATTTGCTAATGAGTATGTTCTCAGGTTGAATCCATTTACCTATAAAAGTCTTCAGTTTATCCTTCTTTACAGCTGAGTGGTACTCTGTTGTATAAAGATGTCACATCTTTTCTATCCATTCCTCAGTTGATGGGCATTTAGGTTGTTTCCAAGATCTGGCTATTACAAACTGTGCTGCTATAAACATGGGTGCACACATATTACT
The DNA here is from genome assembly GCA_004363535.1 of Dasyprocta punctata. NCBI lineage: Eukaryota > Metazoa > Chordata > Mammalia > Rodentia > Dasyproctidae > Dasyprocta > Dasyprocta punctata. Next base: position 12,393 of record RJWM01037434.1, read on the forward strand.
GTGGTATGATGCTTTTAATTCTTTTAGGGAGAAACCCAGAAGATGAATAGCTGGGTTGAATGGGACCTATAGTCCTAGTTTTCTGAGGACTCTCTACACTGATTTCCACAGTGGTTGTACCAGTCTGCATTCCCATCAACAGTGGAGAAGAGTTCCTTTTCCCCTACAGCCCCTCCAGCATTTTTTATTGCTTGATTTCTTGATGGCGCTGCTGTTGTCTTTGGACCACTGTATTCAGGCACCTCTAATGCTCTCAGCATCAGTAGGGGAGGATTTGTGCTGTTCCCTCAAGTAGTTCTCAGCCTGGTGCCCCAGCCAGCCACCTGTCCTGTCTGCCTCTGGAACTCCTGTCTCCTATCTTAGCAGGCATAGACCTCCATGACTGCGGTAGAATTTGAGGCCAGGAGCGGCTGTTTCTCCTCACTTCTGGTATTTGTGGGTCCCTGCTATGACAGACCTCTGTGTTTCTCTCTTGTACTTGCTTCCTGCTGTCCCAGGTGCCAGGGAGACAGAATCCTGAGCCAAGATTGTCTGGTCTATTACTTACTGCTTGTGGCCCTGACTCAGAGCCATGAGACTGTGTTTGATCATGTTTTCCTCAGGGCCTGCTGCTGTAGAGGTGAAAGCGTGAGTGTGGACTGTCTGGCACAACTCACTGTGCTGCCAGCAGTCACAGCTTTTGGCCCTGCTGCAACACTCCACATTTCCATCTGGTTTGTGGTTTCTGAGGTGCTGGTGAATAGGGAGCTCTTTCTTGTTATTATCTCTGATTTTGGGTGGTGTCCCAGTGGGAAAACCACTCTGCTGGGGCATCAGTTGAAGGTGATGGTGGTATCCACTACCCTGGTTACTTCCCCTAAAAACTTCTGTGTATTTTATAGAATTGCTTGGTCTTTAGACCTGCACTGGGAGCAGGGTCTATGAACAAGGAAAAACTTTTCTGTTATTATCTCAGACTCTGGGCAGTGTCTCGGTGGGAGAACCCTGAAGCTTGGCCAACATTAGCATGTGGGGTGAGGGACCAGCTGGAGCCACCTGCTCCTAACTTCTTCCTTGGAAAATTTTGTGCATTTGACAACATGTCTGTCTCCAGACTTGTGCATGGTAGCTTTGCCCTGGTTGGGGGTGGTTTTGCTTTTTATTCTAGTTTCCCCCTTTTCTGTATTTCCCTGGTTCACTCTCCCAGTTAGGCTGTAGTCCAGTGGGTGGTGTATGTGCTCACATACTGTCTAATCGTGACTGTCTCCAAGTGCTGCTTCCTCTGCACGTGACCTGAAAGCCAGTCTCAAGTTTGAAATGAAGACTTGGGAGAGGATAAGGGGTTGTTTTCAGATGTCAGCTTTTGTAAATGGGGAAGGATAAAAAGGTCGAAGGTAAGGGAGGGAAATGGGGAAGAAAAAGAAGAATTAAGATATATTATATTGATAACCTTAGGGAACCAGTGTTCCATATGTGATCTCTTGCTAAAACATCATTATGTGGTACATAGCTATGTAAATAATGGTGTTGTTATTATTTGCCCTGGTTTGTTTAAATACTTTGAATGTAGTAATTATTAACAATATTGTTCTATGCTGTACAAATTTCTTCTGTTAGTCAAAAAATGAAAGAATCTATATTTTACTTTCAGAGGTTCTATAATGCAGAAAAAATAATTAAAAGTAATAATTCTCCAAAAAAATATATATACAGGTACAAAAGCCCTATGATTGTGACTGATACATATGACAAATATATACTAAAAACATACAAAGTTAAAAAAAATCACAGGTTGTCAGCCTGGTGGGAGGGCAGTAGCTTTTCCCATCCCCTCCCATGGTTACTGTCCTCCTTCCTCAACTCTGTAGAATAAAATTCAGGAGCTGAAAGCATCTGCAGACATAGGTGCCTGGAGCCTCATGATTCAGATGAAATAGTGCTCAGTAAGTGGACTAGGATTTGTTGGTGAGCCCTGGGCCCACCAGAGCAGGGCCAAGGGAACTGGATAGAGATGATGGTATGGGCTTGAAATGTCTAGCTGGAGTCTGAGGCAAGAGAACTGCATTCCCAGCAAAGGGACTCCAGTATAAGCTGCTGTGGGGACTCTGCCAAGGGCTAAGAGGGTACCTGAAAGAGTTTGAGCTGGTGCTGGCTCTTCTGCATCAGAAACCTTCAGCACAGAGAGTCTCACAGAAATGAATGTCCTGTGTGTTTCCTGAAATGTCGGGCATGAGTGTATAAGATCCTTGTTCTTTCTTCACCCTCCCATCTCAAAACAGAGGAGGCAAGGAATAAACTGCTGCAGAAACAGCACATACCCCTCTCACCCTTTCACTATGAGTCATGCCTGACCTAAGGGACGAGAGGAAACATTCATACTTGAGTTTAAAAACAGAATTTTAGTGTCTGAAAGTGATCAGAAAGCTGCAAGATCTTCCTGAGATGTTATGGGAAAGAGGATGTTAACCTAGGATAATCAGGGAGAAGATTTGGAAAAAAAAATAAAACCATTTTATCTTAGTATGCTACATGGTCCACACTATTCAATGTTTATCTTGCTTTGGATTACAAGCTCTTGGAGAACAAGACTTTGTAGCCCAACACCTAGAGCATAGGAATTCAGTAAACATTTGTTGAATGAATAGATAGTCAAATGAATATATGAATGAAGATAGCAACATACTAAAGGAAGAAAGCTATCACATATAATGAGCTATTTTAGATAATTATATACTAAAGCTTATAAATTATTCAGAAATGAACTTGTCTGTGTCCATCCAAGAGAGAGAGATTACATGACAGTTTGGACAGTGAAAGTTTAATATAAAGGAATATTTTGAACTGAGGATACAGTTCAGTGGTAGAGTGCATGCTTAGCTTTTCTGAGGCCCTAGATCTTCCTCAGCAACAACAAAATCAAAAATCATCTCCAGCAGGGATCGTATACTAAGTAAAGAGATCGCTAAGGAATATAAGAATAGCTTCAGGGTTCCAGAGAAAAGCACCATTCCCCAAACCAGGGCTGTGCTCCAGGCCTTGGTGAGGGTGTGGCTCTGGCTCACTGAATGGTAGAGATTGCTATGGGGCCTCATTTGTGGAACTTACTGGAAATCTGTCTTCTAAGCTATCTGGGGAAGCTCTTCATGGGAAGATCTCACTGGAGACACCTAAAAAACACCTAAGTGGTCTGTTGAGTATCACAGGTTATTATTATTTTTTATTTTAAAGAGAATTAAAAAAAATAATATAGTATTTCAAAACCAGGTGATAGGAAATTAACAATAGTTATTATATTGCATATTGTTATCCTCAAAATAGTTGATCAGATTATCAGATATAGGCATGCAAAATTGATCAATTGATCAAATAATATAAGCACTAACTGTTTCTTTCAATGAACAATTATCTTCGCTATCTTGGGTGTGTATATATAATTTTTTCCCCTTCCTTCTTTTTTCCTTTCCCCTATTCCAGTTGTTCTTTCCTTTTAAGCAGTTTCTTTCCTTTTCACAATATCTTTTGTACCTTTTGGATGTTATTTACTCTTTCAGTTTCTTACACTAGGGAGACAATATGATATTTACACATGTAAGTCTGATTTATTTCACTTCTGAGTATGGTCTCTAGTTGCATTCATATACCTATAAAAACCTTGGGTTTATCTTTCTTTATAGCTGAGTAGTACTCTATTGTATAAAAATACCACATCATTTTTTTTTTTTTTTTTTTTTTTGGTATCAGAGATTGAACTCATGGACTTGCTCTTGCCAGGTAGGTGCTGTGCTGCTGAGTTATATCCCTTTTTTAAAATTCATTCCTCAGTTGATGGGCATTTGGGTTGTTTCTAAGATTTAGGTATTAAGCCGGGCGTGGTGGCACTCGCCTTTAATCCCAGCACTCGGGAGGCTGAGGTAGGCGGAGCGTTGTGAATTCGAGGCCGGCTTGGGCTACCACGCGAGCGCAAGGCTGGCCTGAGCTACATAGTGGGACCCTGCCTCAAAAAACCAGGGCTGGGAATTTGGCTCAGTGCCTTAAGTGCCTGTCTGGTAGGCGCGAGATTGTGAGTTCAATCCCTGGTGCTGCAAAAAAAAAAAAAAAAAAAAAAAGATTTAGGTATTACAAGTTGTGCTGCTATGAACATGGGTGCACATATATTGCTGTGGCATGATGTTTTCAATTCTTCTAGAAAAATACCCAGTAGGGGAATAGCTGAGTAGAATGGGGTCTCTAATTCTAGTTTTTTGAGGAATCTCCACACTGACTTCTCCAACAATGGAGAAGTATTCGTTTTTTCACATAGCTCTGCCAGCATTTGTTATTGGTTAGTTTTTTGACGATAGTTGTTCTTTCTGGAGTGAGATGGAATCTCAGTTTTGCTTCAATTTGCATTTCTTGGATGACCAATGATGTTGAATATTTTTTCATGTATTTATTGGCCATTTGTATTTCTTTGTCACTCCTATTCAACATAGTTCTGGAAACATTAGACAAGAGAAAGAAATAACAGGAATAAAGATACGAAAGGAAGAAGTTAAATTATCGTTTTTCACAGATGACATGATACTCTACATAGAAGACCCCAAAAGCTCCACCAAAGGACTTCTAGACTTAATAACCAAATACAGTAGCATAACTGGATACAAATTCAACACACAAAAATCAATAGCATTCCTGTACACAAACAACAAACTCATTGGGAGAGAAATTAGGGAAACTACACCCTTTACAATAACATCCAAAAAAAAAAAATGAAGTACTTAGGAATGAATTTAACAAATAAAGTAGAAGATTTATACATTGAAAATTACAGTACTCTGGGAAAAAAAAAATCGAAGAGGATCTCAGAAAATGGAACAATATCCTTTTCCCACTGATTGGGAGAACCAATGTTGTGAAAGTGGCCATACTCCCCAAACTGTTGTATAGATTTAATGCAATTCTGATCAAAATACCAGTATCAAAATGGGCCGAAACC